>JAJEKB010018922.1:144755-166813 GCA_022393335.1 Macrotrachela quadricornifera
TCATATAGTGAAAAACCAGTATTTCTCAAATATTTTTCACATACTTTTAGATATAGTAAATCCAATTATACCAGTCGATAGAGCTCGTTGATTTGTACTCTGGTTTCCTTTTGAACCGGTTGGAACTGTTCCTAGACGAATCCTGGCTAACTTTACTCTAGAAATCCCTATGTTCATATAGTGAAAAACCAGTATTTCTCAAATATTTTCCACATACTTTGAGATATGGTAAATCCAATTATTCCAATCGATAGAGCTCGTCGAGTTGTACTCTGGTTTCCTTTGGAACCGGTTGGAATCGTTCCTGGACGAATCCTGGCTAACTTTACTCGAATCTTTGGCTAACTTCACTTACGTCAAAAAATGGTGCCTTTTTCGGAGAGATGTGCTCTTATATGATAATAAAAGGCTTCTTTTAAAAAAGGGGCCACAAGGTCGGTTAGACCTAGAGACAAGCTTTCAAACAAAAAAAAATATTCGGCTTCATATTGTACTGGGGAACAGTAGCGTTGGAGATACTTCGCCGAAACTATGTTCTGAGAAAAACGCGAAACAAGTTTTTGAAGTAGAAATTTTTCGAAAAAACATTGTTTAGTTTTGCAAATATCTCTCCACAGGCAAATGGTAGAATTTTGATTTTTTTCAGAAGATCCGCCGTGAAAAACTCTACAAGAAACCATATGAACACATTCGAATTTACTCGTCCTCATGGTTTCTTCCATACTCAAAATGAAAAACATATATGACCTGTTAGGTCCTGTTGTATTTAGAATAATGAAAATATTCGGAAGATGTTTTTATTTTGCATGTGTATAATCCTGGGGAAACGAGAAGATCTTTCTTATTCTTTCAGAAAGTATATTGTAGAAAGCTGTAGACAGACTTTATAAAGAAAACTCTGTCAAATTGACCAATGATATTCAATGTGTTACGCAAGCTTGCATGTGCTGCCATCTATTTAGTTTGATTTTCGAAATTAATTTTTTCACTGGGATGATTCAAGTATTATCTTATCAAGTTTAGGGGAAGAAGGTGTTAGCCAGCAATAACATCTGATTATGTGAGGGGGAGTACGGGTCGATGAAAAATGATCTCAGCTGGAATAAAAAAAGAATTTTTTCAATTAAACCTAATTTTTTTAACGAAATTTTTTTTTTGGATAAAAATATGGTTTTAATGACACACCAACTTTTTTGTCGAAAATCCACTTTTTCCAAGGGAATAAACCTAAAAAATCATGTTCATTCTTAATGTCTAGGCTTCATAGCGTTTACTTATACACTTATCTAAAATTTCGTTTTTTTGACGAAATTCGACTTTTTTGAGGGGCCTTAATGGAAACTGTCAAAAATTTCGGTCAAAAATGGGAGCCGAAGAAAAAAACCAATAGTGTTTCTGAGAGAGCAGAAGACGGGCTATCTCCCCATGCATTTATCTCGGTTTCGAAATTTTTGACGAAAACTGACTTTTTTTGAGGGGGAGGGGGCCTTAAGGCAATTCTCTTGACGATTGTCAAAGTATAAAACTTGAAATTGATTATATATTTGCCCATAGAATCATTGTCATTATGAGATTCATCATTTTCTATGCTTTTGTGCGAACATAGCACAATATTGCCCATGATGATCAGATTTTTCTAATCTACTCAACCCGATTCGATTTTCTTAAAATCTTGTCTATTCATACTCATACGAATGTACTTGTTAGCCTTTTCATAGTATAAGCAGTCCTTTTTTATATGTCGAACTGAATAATTACTCAAGTTTGTTTCTTTCTGTCTTATGTATCTTGTGCAGTAGTGACGAGATAACAAAAAGATTTAGGTTAGCCGCTGATCACATACTCAAACAGAAAGGAGTATCTGCGCGCACTGTCCATAGGCACTGTCCCAACTGTTAAGAGAAAAATTAGGCAACAACAATCAAGAGAGGCGAACACGGCGATAAAATAGAAAATAAAAACAATAAACAATTCAAAAAGTAGTTAAGGCAGAGCAGATGACACACAATGTGTAACGTATCCCCTAAGAAAAAGGGAAAATAAAGTCCTTTTCTATTAAGCTTCTTGTTAAAATACAGTAAGATTCATTGGTGGGTCTCATTGGATCGAATAGGTTAATAACGTTTCAGATTGATCGGCAGTTGTTTGTAATTCTTTGACGTTTCTCCGACGTTCTTGTGTTAGTCGAAAAAAATAAGATCTACCATGGAAAAACCACAAAACTAACTGAATCTTGTGGATAGCATAACTCACTTTATCTATGACGCAGTGAGAAATTAATCTAGTTCGAAGATAAATTGACCCTACTTCTTAGCGGTCTGCATATACGAAGCAATGAAAAACTCTTGTGAGCCGACTGATATACCATTGTTCAAAATGAACATACTTCTGCTACCATACAAGCGTCCCATTTTGCTCTACATCTTTCATCTTCATTACATTTTTGGTTGAGATAGGATCAGTGAGTCGGTGTAAATGCAACTCTTACGCGAGGATGAAAAGGAGCCCACCCTCTTCTAAATTAACTCGTGGTCTTGTTAGCTATTTTATTGTGGTATTGATATCAGATAGAGTTGGTATTTCGTTCAGATTATCGCTGTCTAGGAATTCTTTATGACTTGTGTGTAAAAAGTCTTTGCATAACATCTTTATTCGATTTTCGCCTAGTTGTAAGTTGTAGGAGAGAATTAAAAGCAGTCAACTAGAATGAGAATGTCATGCTCTTTCTAAATATATCTTCAGAGTTTTGCTCAGACTTGTAGTTAATTAGTTACTTATAATCAAATAGCTGGATAACGAAAAAATATCGCTTGCAATAGGTTGTTTCCTTGTTGTTGTAGGTCCTCCGAAGAATATTATCAGATAGTTTCTATTTCCTATTTTGTAGAGTATTTAATGTTCTATAAAATCTCCGGTTGCAATAAGATGAAACTTAAAAGGTACAGACAGTTTTTGAAATGCTACTCTTTACATGAGATGACATTTTTCAAATTTCGATATTTAAAATGCAATAAATTCTAATGGTTTCAAACAATGTTTAGGAAGCAAATCAAATTGTCGTTTTGTAGAACAAGTTTCGTTCTACAAACTGATGTATAAAAAGACTTCGTTATAATTTGAATTGATGTAGTTTTAATTAAGGCACAAAAATAGATTACAGGACAAATTCTGTACAAACGACATTTTTGGTCCTCATTAAATATTTACTCTTAATGAGCCAACTGCAAATCAAAGAAGAATTCTAAATATATATTTAGAAAGAGCATGACATTCTCATTCCAGCTAACTGCTTTTAATTTTCTCCTACAACTTATAACTAGGCGAAAATCGAATAAAGATGTTGTGCAAAGACTTTTTACACGCAGGTTACATTATAGCAGCCTTATCCAAAAGCCGAATAGGAAGTGTAATGACTTTGTGGCAACCAAGAAGAAGGTGTATAAGAAGACGACCTTTACGCTGGAATTGCATTATGCAGTGTGGTTCGCAACGATCAAAAGTAACAAATGACGAAGAATGTTGATCAGCATCAATAGTATTACCAGCATTCACCACTTTTTCATCGAATAAGATACCGTTGCTTATATCATCGTTTACTGAATTACCTAAATTAAAGATGAATACGGCCATGCTCGCGCATTTTATACACTGTGATTGGTGATGGAAGGTTCGTACCTCTTTCAAAACTGGCAACTTGCCACTTGCAGTTATCGTGTCGCATGCTAGTTTCAACTGGAATGATGTCATTTCCCGATGTATTTAGCTTCGCCAACTGAAATATTTGACCGGGTCCTATATCAAATGCTCAACTTACTGTGACTTTAATCTCGTTTTCTTCCACCCTTTGTCGACGTACAGCACTCTTGGAAATTGATTCTTATTGAATATTATTGTAATTTTGAATTCCTTGTGATATCGTTTTCGTTGTACCGGAAATTGGTATACGACATGCCATAACAGTCATGTACTGTGTTGACTTCGCTGCCATCACAAAATCCGAACTAGTGACGCAATCATTCTTTTCATTAATAAATCGACGAATGTTTGCTTTCGTCATCGCTGCCATTCGATCACAAGATTCCTTGCCCGACTGCGCATCAGAAAAATCGAAACGCCGAATGAAAACGTCTGTAAATTTATAGACTTGCTCTACTACAAGAAGAGTCTCTGAACCTTTATTACATCCAGTGTTATCCGTGCGAATATAGGCAGTGGTAAGATTACTATCATTCTGTTTTAGTTCTTTGGGAACCTAAAACAATGGGAATGAATGACTGACGCTGTGACAGTGACATTCATAAGCTATAAGCAAATAGATCAGATACAGAACTGGTTTACAAGGGAAGGACTAAACGAAGCCTAAAAGGATTTGTCCTCATACGCTGTCCTTCTGAAGTCATGATTGTTTTACTAGACTTTCGACTAATGATAAGGGATATGTGGGAAGATCGAATTATAGAATTTTGATCTGAAATATTGCCCACAGATAGTCCTGGTAGTCGTTAGAATGTTCTTTTCTTGAGATATTGGATATCCAAAAACCGATCATATGTCGTACGAAAAAGTCAGAAACACGAGTATTTTTAATACTCGATATCTCAAGAAGAAAATTTTCCTTTAAGCGGAATTTTTTAGGACATCCTAAGGATCATGAAGCCTATCTGTAGGAAAAATTTCAGATCAGTATCGTGTAATTCGATTTTCCCACAAATGTCTTGCCAGTAGTCGAAAATCCAGTAAAACGATCATAATCCCAGAGGAACAGTGTATGGAGACGAACCCTTTTAAACTTCATTTAGTCCCATTGGACTCTATGAAGTGGTATAGGTCTGATTCAAAATGGCGTGTCACACTTGGAGATTCTTCCTCGTCAGTTGAACTCCTATGTCGGTTGTATCATGCATTTCAATTAGTCTTTTTCAGTGAAACAAACAAGACAAAATCAATCGCTAAAATGGAGGAGCATCAATATATTCCAACTATCTTGATTATTTAAGTTCTGAAAAGCAAAACGAATAGTATTTACATTGTATAAAATACTTGTAACAGCGCAACCGTCTTGCTTCACATTATCAAAAATATGACAAAATGTTCTATGCTCAAAGAACCGATGGTTACTGGATGGAGATGATGAAGAGATCGATGAGGAGGAACTAGACGATGATCCTGGTGTGAGTCGAATAGCATATGTTATGCGCCATGGTAATCTGCGTTTTTCAAAAAACTCTCTGAGTCTCTCGATGCCATGTGAGTAATCACTTCATGGTCCACTCTACCACAAGAAAAACGCTTATTTCATCAAATTGGTCAAGTGCATGCTTGCGTGCTACATCTTGATCAACGCTACGTAAGATGCTTTTTCCACTCAATGATAAGTTGAATATTTTGTTTTAATTTATATCATAACCGATGTCGCACACCATAAGCAATATTTGTATTCCCCTCAATAATCGAGAAAAGATGAGCAAAGGTCTCACGTAGACGTAAACAAGCGTCACACCTAAAATTCTCAAGCCAAATGTGGAACAATGATCAGTAATTCTACTGCTCCTTGATACATATGTTCAATAATCTAACTTCAGATAGTTGCGCCCGTCATGTAAATCTTGATTGAGACGTACAATTGTCTCTGGATTTGTTCCTAAACAAGAACACATAATAGTTCCAGTGAGCATCAGCACAAGGCCTATGACAACTCACAGTTCAATGAGCTGAAAGAGCTGGGCTCAATTATATGCTAACCAACTCTTTGTTTGTGAGCGGACCCCTCAAGTCCTGTCATATAGGGGTACGTTTAGGCCCTCAAAGGCTATGCTATAGAGATACCATTAGGTCCTGAGAACTATATTATGGAGATACCCGTAGGTCCTCCAGTCCTATATTAATCCCTTGAACACATATGAGTGCCTCCATTTGGTAGCTCTAGAGAGCCTATGGATATCTTTATATTATAAAACTTGAGTACTTTTGGATACCCCTATGATATAGCCTTTGAGAAGCTAAGGGTATCTCTACAATATAGGACAGCTCATGAGAACTTGCTCATCCGCTCCAGCTCACCCAAAAGAACTGATTACTTACCACCCGTTCGTTTAAACAAGATGAAGTTGACGTAGGCATATCACTATATGTACCATTTCATCGCATAGATTTCGAAATTCGTCCGAAAGCTGTTGAACCATCACACGAAAAGGTATCTAGACTAGCCACAATTTTTCGCATTGTTGCACCACATTTTCTAAGAATAGCAAACAACGATGATGGACCAAGCGGTTTGAAATTATCGTCATCAGCTGTTTCTTTGCAGTAGGCAAGATAGTGAGACATGATTCGAGACGCTATGATATTACGAATAACGTCTGATACAATTATATTTTCTCAATTACTCACTTTTAGTTTTCGCTCTTCGACTGGCATATCTATTGTTATATGAGGAGACTGGATAAATATATTAAAGTGTGCCAATTGGTTTTTCGTATATCGTTGTACAGGAGCATGAATGATTTCAGGAAGAACTCCACAACCTATATTGAAGATAGTGATATTTCCTAGAGAAATTATTCTACTCAATATGCTTTCAGACTTACCAAAAAAAAACGCCAGAGCATGTGTAGCCTTTATTTTCCAATGGGTTAATGCTGGAAACTCGGCTTTGAGCAAATGCGTCAGTAGATCCGCCGCCACAATGGATAATAATTGTTTTTTGGTAGACCGATGTTCAGCCCTAGCATAAGCATCTTTCAAAGACGCCATAACTATTCCGTAATCTCTGAGAAAAAAACAGAATATTACCTTTTAGATGACGTTTCTCTTGAGAAACTATCCTAAATTAATGAATATTATACCCGCTTTATATTGTAGTTGGCCTTTTGTCTCATTGCCTACTAGATCGTCCCACGCCACATCTACATCGTTTGGAGCAAGCTGATAAAGAACATGACGAAAGTTAGCTTTCATTTGATTTCGAAAAGTTGTCTGATCATGTCTACTGAGAGCACCTTAATTGTTAGCTGAATGCCATCGTCCTTGATAGTTTGTAGAAGAGAGCCACTGTTTGAAGTCTTTTTTTTTCATTCTCTTTCTCACATAGCGAAATATCATTGTCTAAAGGCTCATAATCTTTGTCTTGTGAGGGAGAATAAGTTTTTGCAGTCGTTGATGTATAAGCAATCATTTCATCATAAAGCCACTCCAAGGGATTTTTAATTTTATCTGTACTGCCAAGCTCGGTAATACACGCATTTCTACATTGCGTACAGAGTGAGAATTTCTTTCTGAATTGGTCGAAATATGTTAGCATTAACACATGTAAGCGTTGTTCATTCCATATCCGCAATTCTAATACTTTTGTGATACGTTGAAGATAAACGGTTGTATGTTTCTTTTTGTTGAAAACATCAATACATAGCAGAGAATTGTTTTTCCGGTTCCACAACGCTAACAGGCAACTTCGATGATTTGCGAAAATGACGTGATTCCATAAATTAGTTGGTACTAGATCATAAAAACCAGTCAAAAGTAGGAGATGTTCCAGTTCAGATCGACAATCAATAGGTGTTTTACTGGAAGACTCGAGTAAATGTGGAAAACTTATGTGATCTTCGTTACAAGCAATCTAAATCGCACTAAAACTGCATAAACCAATACTTAGGGTTGACCAAAAGTCCGTAGTCCAACTTTTAAAGTATCCCGTCGAATAAGAAGAACTATTCGAAAATTGAGAAATCAAATATACCATTTTGTAGAACAAGTCGAGGCGCGTCGAATGGCATATATTAAATCTGATTTTTGTAAGACTTTAGTGAAACTATAGTCAATATAATAGTAGATGGTCATGTACTCAAACGTACCATCAGTTATTGATCATTACGGATTTTAATGTTATTGAAAGGTATTTCTAGGAAAATATTTTTATTTACAGTTTTGAAGAGTTTTTCACGGGCTACTACTTCATATACTTGGCATCTCCGATTGTTTCATCTCTCATAGAAAAAAATACGATTTTTCAATGATCTACGATTGTTTTTGTATGTACTATAACTTTTTGGATACATGACCGTCTATTAGTAAATTGACTCTAGTTCCACTAAAGTCTTATGAAGATCAGATTCAATATATGCCATTCGACGCATCTTGATTTGCTCTACAAAATGATATATTTGGCTTTTCAATTTTGAATAGGTCTTCTTATCCGACAGGATCTTTTAACTGGGCTCAGGACTTTTGGTCAACCTTAAGTAACATACCTAATTATGTACCAACTCGTGAAACTTTTTCTGCGAAAACACAAACATCTTTTTCATTAACATCCATTTGGTTTTTTCAATCAGAAATGTAACGATAGGTACAAAAATAAAATACTGATACTTAGCAGCAATAGTGTAGTGATGCTCTCCAGTATAGAGGAAAAATAAAGTCAATACGCTACGTTCGAACAAAAAGACATTGTAAAGAAATAACAAGAGAGAACCAGTGAATCAAATGCAGAAACGAGAAAAATTATTTTGATGAAGATAAGCAGTAATAAGTGTGATGGTATTTTTCTACATATATGTTAGACAGAACCAATATAAAATTGTATCACATCAACAGTCAATTCGTACGAGCAAATAAATAAATAATACGATATAAAGTATCAAGTGATATTGATATTCAGTTGATTGTCCTAATGTATATCGAGTATGTACGTGCTATAATTGTTATACTTTTCATATGTATTAAATCTATCATCAATATCTCAATGGTTTAAAAAAAGATAGTCATAACAAAGTAATGAATACTATATATTGGGGGCATCTTTGGATCCTCAAGTACTGTACTACAGAGATATCCTTACTGTCTCAACTACTATAATATATGGGTAAACGTAGATGCTCAACGGTTACACTACGACGTGGCGTAGATTCTCAGATGCTATTCTGAATCGGTAAAGGACGTGTGTTCACAATGAAAATTACTGGTTAATGTGCCTGCGCCTTATTGGTTGAAAAATGGAGCGATTAGATTTGAAAAAGTTGTTTTTCGTTATTTTATATGAGAAGCCTGCTGTTCTTGGTACGATGTTTAAGATTAGTGGGGATGTTGTTTTCGACGATATGGGCAACCGCTACTGTCTCCGTATTGTGTTTCGTGAAAGGATCAGTGTGGAAAATGGAGTTTGGTCGTTGATTTGTTGGCACTCTGATCGGTCGAAAATGGAACCCTTATTTCTTGGTTAAAGTAGTCATATTTCGAGACTTTTCAACGTGAAGAAAACGTTTTCAGAGTGAAGAACGCGAATCAAGAGAAGCTGAGCTTTCAGAAAAACAGCCTCGTGGGGATCATTCGGACTCGAAGGTTTAAATTTGAAATTGATTTGCATCAACATCGGTTTGTAGATCAGGAGATGTTAGAAATCGGGTTCTGGAAGGAGGGTTCACCAAAAGTATTTCGGTAATAGAATTTTGAAACTACTGTGTGTGTGACGAGAAACACTATTCTCAACGCTAAAAGAATGAGTCTTCATAGCGTTAAATGTTTGTCGGTGCTTCTATTGATGGTTCATCATACTTGACAAAAGGTTTTGTAAGTCGACGAACTCGATTCTAAAAGGAATTTGTAGAAAACTGAAAGTTGATTTGTCAGTCAAAGCCATGAGTAGATATATTGAAAGTCTATTTCGCATTTACGTCTTCTCGATTGTATAACCTTTACGTGTGCTTGATCGTGGATGAAGATCAAGAGAATAGAATGGAGTTCATGTTGAGCAAAAATGAGAGGGAAAGGGGGAAGTTTGTGAGAGTAATGATGATAGTTTTATTAGGGCAGTACGAACAAGCCGAAAGTTGTAGTGAGTACATTCGGGAAAGAAGTGTAAGATAGTGGGGTGAGGCTAAAGACGAGTTAATGCAACCAGATGGGGAAGGATTAAGAACAGAAAGACTGACAAAATTTGGTGATGCATTAAATGTGAATGAAACATGTACTGGAGAATGTGACAATGAGTAGCTTGGAGAGGAGAGCAAGTAGTAGACAAATAAAAAGTAGGATTTGATACATTGAGGGAAGGGAGATGGGTAGGAAGCTTTTAAAGTGATAGTGAGAGATCTCAATGGGAACGATGCGGACAGAGAAATAGTGATCATGGTCAGTTGGATAGTGAAGGGTACGATAGTAGGACGAAAAGTTGAGATCCACATGGTGAAGGTGAAGAGGACAAGAAAGTAGAAACTATGGTAAGAAGCGGAATCCGGAAGTGTATGAATAAGAAGAAGGAGAATAATAGACAGGTTGATTGTACAGGGTGGATAAAAATGTTTTTCCAGGGGGATAACTCTACACTAACACACAGTAACCATAATGAATTTTATACCAAATGAAAGCGCGGAAAAAATGGAATGTTCTGATGCTAAATTGTGGAGGTTCTGAAAAATTTTTTATAACAAACATAACAAATCTCTGGAAAAACGATGCCAAAAGTAGTCTTTCAGGAGCTGTAATTTGATGATTTTACACAATAACTATGATGAATTTTATACGAAATGAAAGCGCGGAAAAAATGTAATATTCTGATGGTAAGTTATAAGGGTTCTAGAAATTTTTTTATGATGAACATAATTTATTTTTCAAAATTTGCACAGGATCATCGTGATCATGTATTGATAATGAGTTTTCGTGTAAGAAATGTGCTTTTGCCGCACAAATTTATTTAAGTATTACTGTGCAAATTATTTAACTTTGTCCAGCACGTAAGATGATATCTCATTCTTATTCATTCTCTCGCCTTTTTATCTTCTATTTTTGAATATGAATGATGGTATGGCAGTAAAATGAGAGAAAATGTGTAGCAGTACCCATTATCTAATCTCTGTTGAATATTTTTTCGTTCTGGAAGTACGTTTCAATTCATTCATGAAATGGTATTTTTCTTCTCTATCTGTGTAAGAATAAATATTGCACGACCCTCTACAACGGTACAAAGACATTTCGTGGTATATAAGGCAGACAGACAAAAACAATCGATTTTTTTGGTGGCTGATGTTATTTTAATCGATTGAAAATGGCTGGTACCTACGATTCAGAACAGCAAAGAATCTTCGACAGAATCAAATGTATTGCTTTTCGTGAGACTCGAGATGAAGGTGTAACATTCATTAATCGCCAATGGATTGCAGAAAAAAATCATCGTAGTACGCGATTTGTCACAGAATGGTGGGAGAGATCATACGATGATTGCTTTGCTGAGTATTCTGAGTGTGGTCGAAAACTGAAATTATCAGATGCCAGTCAAAATCTCATTCTCAGTGCAACTGGTAAGCAAAAAAGAAGTTCTTATGCTTAAGCCAAAGAGATTGCGGTAAAACACAAAGAGTATGTTACACGAAAAACAATCGATAATTACCGTCATAGAGATGGACTGAAACCATTTCATGTTATTCCAAAACCCTTAAAAACAGAAACCCATATTTCGAACCAATTGTGGTTTTGTGATTGGTTGAGAGAGTGGACTCAAGAAGATTTTCTTAACCTTGCACCCTCGAATGAATTTTATGTTTGAACTATTTGCAGGTCAAATTATCAAAATGATCGAGTTTGGGCAAGAAGTATTGAAGATATTGAAGACGATGAAAGGTATCGTGAGATGGTAAAAAATGAAATATGTATCGGTATTTTTATCATTTTCACAGCAAAAAAGCTACATTAGGCAATGAAAGAGATGGGTGAATCTTGGACTTGTCAATATTTCCATGACGTTATTTTGATGCAACATGTTTCTCCATTTCTCAAGGATAAAGAAAATGTACTCGATCCTGATCAAGTGATATTTGTTCATGACAAAGCGCCATACATGCGTGCAAATATGACTCAACATTTGTTCAAAGAGAATGATATCACTTTTTGGGGTAATGACACATGGCCTGGCAATTCACCTGATCTGAATGTCGCTGAACATGTTAGAACAATAATTAAAGATGAAGTTGAGAGAAAAATATTGTCGGAAACCGTGGAGAATCGTTATAAGCAAGAAACATTAAAAAAGTATTTCATCGACGTTCTGATTAATATGGAAACAAATGTGGAACTATTTGAAACTCTTTTATGTTCGTATCCGTCCTGTCTTCAGACAGTGAGAAATGCCAATGGAGGACACACTGATTATTGATTCCACTAATCAATTTTGAAAAATAAATCCTTTTGATGCTGTCGATCTCTTTGAATCAGATTCACTTCAAACTGCTTCAAGCAATATGCTTCTTCATTGTCAAACAGCTCGAAATTCTAAAAATAAATTATGTCCATAATAAAAAAATTTCTAGAACCCTTATAACTTACCATCAGAATATTCCATTTTTTTTTGCGCTTTCATTTCGTATAAAATTCATCATAGTTATTGTGTAAAATCATCAAATTACAGCTCCTGAAAGACTACTTTTGGCATCGTTTTTCCAGAGATTTGTTATGTTTGTTATAAAAAATTTTTCAGAACCTCCACAATTTAGCATCAGAACATTCCATTTTTTCCGCGCTTTCATTTGGTATAAAATTCATTATGGTTACTGTGTGATAGTGTAGAGTTATCCCCTTGGAAAAACATTTTCACCCACTCTGTAGATAAAAATTTGAGGTAGAGGGAAGTGTTGCCATAAAACGGCGGCAAATGTATATAGTTGACTTGTGAGGAGAATTTCTGGAATTTGTTGGAAATTAGAACGGATGGTTAAGTAGGTTTAGAGTGGAAGAGTAATATAGAGGGAAGAGTAAAAATGAGAGTGAGGTAGTTGAAGGTAGGAGTAGCAGACTACTGTTACTTTACCAAGTAACTTGTAACTGGAATCCGTTACCAGTTGCTTGATAATGGTAACTGAAAATAGTTAGTTTTACTCGGTAAAGTAACTGTTCGGTAACTATAACTGCCATCCCCTAGTTGAAGGCGACGATGAAGCAACTAATGTAAGTGTAAAAATGAGATGCTATATATGCGAGAGAACTGAAAAGTGGTATCACAAGCCATTAAGTTGTTAAGTCGGAATATGTAAGATCGAACCGATTTTTCGACTTTTACCTCTCTCGTCAAAGCAGGACAACTTTTGTGGTTTGGGAAGTCTTTCTGAGTAGTGGTAACTTATTGCTGTGCTTTAATTTGTCGCCTTTCAGGATTGAGATAAGCGGGCCGACGCGTTACTTGTTTAATGTAAATTTAAGTGAATTTATTACCCTATTGATTGAAACATGTTTAGGAAAAATTTTTTCGTATGTGAATTTTTAAGTTTATTCATTGAATTTTATTAAGGAAAAACTGTTTCTTTTTCAAATTTCTATATGTAATATGAATCCACCTCAATTTATAACTTCATTTTGTAAAACTTATTAATGAAAAATTTTTGCTATCAAAATAAATAATATTTCATGTAAATCAAAGTCAACTGATTATTTTAGTTATTAAAATTTACTACGAAAAAATTTTTTCCATGAAGATTTCTATGTTCAATATAAATCTTAGTCAATTAATTACCTTGTTCATTGAAATATATTAAAAAATAATTTTATCCTATGGAATTTTCTTTGTTTAATATAAATCTAAGTCAATTTATAAATTTATTCACTGAACTTTATTAAGGAACAATATTTTCCTATGAAAATTTCTATATTTAATAGAAATCTAAGTGAGTTAATTAGCATCGTCATTGAATTTTCATTATGGAAAATTTTTTTCTAAGAAAATTTTTATATTTAATGTAAATCTGAGTCAATTACTCACCTCATTCTGCACGATTTTTTCAGCAAAAAGTTTTTCCTATGTGAATATTCATATTTAATATAAATATGAGTCAATTTTTTAGCTTATTCACTAAATTTTATTACTAAAAAACTATTTTGTTTTTAAATTTTTATATTTAATATAAATCTATGTCAATTTCCGACCTTATTCTTTAAAATTTATTATTGAAAAATATTTTCTATTAAAGTTTTTATGTTTAATATAAATTTGAAAGAATTTCTTATCCTTTTATTTGAAGTTTTTTTAATAAAATGTTTTTCCTATGAGAATTTCTGTACTTAATATAAAGGAGGGGGGCGCATAAGACCATAAATCGGCCCCCCGACTTTTTCTCAGCAGATCGGTTTAGAAACTATATAGATCGATAGAATACAATATAACAAACATTTTGGTGGTATTTTTTCTGTGTTTCAATGGTATTTTTATATACCACTTTGGTCCTGCTTGATATAGCATTTTTGTACCTTTTTAACACCACTATTTTCGTAATATCTCGAGAAAAGCAAAATACTTGCTCGTGAAATTTTTTAGCATAAGTAGAGCAAGGCTAGACCTATAAAATTACTAAGACATGTTAAAGTCTACGAGTTTGGCAAATTTGGCTATTTCGAGATTAATGGCCAAAATAAGCAAAAAATGACTGTTTGGAACCCGTATTTTGATAATATTTCGAGAAAAACAAAATACCTGTTCGTGATTTTTCCAGCATAAGTAGAGCAAGGTTAGACCTATAAAATTACTAAGACATGTTATAGTCTACGAGTTTGGCCAATTTGGCTATCTCGAGATTAATGGTCAAAATAAGCAGAAAATCACTACTTGGAACCCGTATTTTGATAATATTTCGAGAAAAACAAAATACCTGTTCGTGGATTTTTCAGTATAGATAGAGGACGGATATATCTTTGAAATGATATCAAATAACAGAGCTTCCTACGCTGGCTACTTGATATGTGTTGGACCACACTATTATTTAGACCCTATTTCTTATGTTTTTGAGTAGTGTTGATCGGATATCGATAAAGTTTATCAATCTTGTCTCGGAAAGAAATAACATATTTGAAATCAGCATAAAAAAGTGAGTTGGTTCCAGTATTTTCCACATAGTTTCGCTGACTTTTTTTTCTTTGAAAAATTCGCCTGTGATGGTCCCCCTAAGGGATCAGCGAAAAATGAGTTTCATTGCAATAGCCATTTGAACACTAGAAAACAGTTTCACAGTCTATGAAATATTACTAGAACCCCAAATGGCATTCGACTAAATGCTAATAACGATGTTTCAATGAAACTCATTTTTCGCTGATCCCTGAGGGGGACCATCACAGGCGAATTTTTCGAAGAAAAAAAGAGTCGGCGAAACTATGTGGAAAACACTGAAACCAACTCAGTTTTTTATGCTGATTTCAAATATGTTATTTCTTTCCGAGACAAGATTGATAAAATTTATCGAAATCCGATCAAAACTACTCGAAAACATAAGAAATAGGGTCTAAATAATAGTGTGGTTCAACCAGAGGTAGGACAAGTACAAGTACATCAAGTATAAGTGCAAGTATTTGTACTTCGTCGAAAGTACTTGTACTTGTACTTATGTACTTGACAGATATCCACTTCAAACATCTTTTTCTATGTAGCCCTGATTAAGGCTTGCGAACCAATCAGATTTTGAGGCCATTTATTTGTTTAGCTAACCTGTCACATAAACTATATCACTGTCTACGGGGACTTTTCTTCTTCTTGAGTAGGGGTGTCACTTTAACTTTGAAACCACTTTGTTAAAGCTAAAGTATCGGAATTTCAAACTATCACTTTGTTTTTTCAAAGTTAAAAGTGAGTCGTTATTTCACTTTAATGTTCTCAAATCCTATAAAGGGTGTTCCAGAAGTTCTGAAACTTTTTTAAAATGCATCGCTCTCGCGTATAATAAAAGCAAATTCTTTGAAACTTCGGGATATTATTGTACATGCTTAGTAATAAATAGCTACAAAGTTTCAGACCTATAGCTTGTGCCATTAATGAGAACCAGTAACAACACTATCATGCACTATTTTTTCAATTTTCCTGTATTCCGAGTTTGCCAAAATGTTTATATCTCAACTTAAGCAGATGACAAAATCTTGAATTTTCTTTCAAAAGATGTGGCGTGAAAAGCTCTACAAAAATCGTAATAACAAATCCCTTTTGACTTGTGTTAATGGTTTCTGCCATACTCGAAGTGAAAAAACTACATGGTTGTCCTACTTCTCATTATAGTGTGCGTGATAAAAAATGTTTTCAAGTCTTTTTTATTTTGCATGTATTTCAGCTTGAGAAAATGCCAAGATCTTGATTCTTTTATTAAAAGATGCACTGTCGACAGCTCTGCAGAAGCTGTATGACCGAATCCGTATTGGAAAACAAAAACGGCTTTCAAACGTTTTTTTTTATTGCGCACAATGTGATGAGAAGTAGGACTACCATGTAGATGTTTCATTTTGAGTATGGCAGAAACCATTAACACTAATCATTAATAAATTGTTATTACACTTTTTGTAGAGCTTTTCAGGCGGCATCTTTCGAAAAAAAAACTCAAGATTTTATTATCTGCTTAAGCCGAGATATAGACATAATTAAAACATGTTGTATATACGAAATATGATCAGAAAAATTGAAAAAAATAGTACATGATAGTATTGTTACTAGTTCTCATTAATGGTATAAGCTATAGGTCTGATACTTTGTAGCTATTTAGTACTAAGCATGTACAATAATATCTCGAAGTTTCAAAGAGTTTACTTTTATGATACGCGAGAGCGATGCATTTTAAAAAAGCTTCAGAACTTCTGGAACACCCTTTATAATGCGGTACCCTTAGGTCTTCATGCCGTATTTAATAGAGGTATTCTTCGACTCTCAAGTGTTATCCTATAAAACTGCTCTTATTTTGAAACTTTCGGCCAATCAGATTTCGAGGCGTTTTTTCTCCATCAAGGGAAGGACGGAACGTAGGGTTGTTCGGGCCAATCTGAGGTTATCGAGGGTGCTCTACAAAAGTCCTCATAGAATCTTCCACAGTTATCCGTAAAATAAGGAAGTTACAATTTGCGGGCTACTGAGAAAAGCGGACGCAGCGACGAGCGTTACTTGTATATTGTACATAAGAACATAAAGGTACATTTGTTATATAGGAATTGAGAACCTAAGGGTATCCCTATTATATAGTACATGAGGAGACCATAGGGTTCGCGTATTATATAGGACTTGAGGACCTTAGAGTGTGTTAACGACTCATTTTTAACTTTGAAAAATCAAAGTCGAAGTTTAAAAGTGCGGTAGTCTAGCTTTTAAGGTAAAATTGAAGTGAAGCCCCTACTCTTGAGATTCTGGACGACAATGATCAGAGCACCGTATAGCCCAAATCGATAATAACGAAGAAAGGTTACATCATGATCTGATTGGTCGATTCTTATTAGCCAATGAGATTTCAAGGCCATTTTTCTAGCTTATGTGTCATAGAAACTATATCATTGTCTACGGGGAATTTTTTTGCTCTTGAAGTTATCTACGAAAATGGTCATAGAGAACTGAATGGCCTGGTCTAGGGATGCATAAAAAGAAAGATAGGCTTTATCACGATCTGATTGGTTCACTCCTATCAGCCAATCAGAAAGTGACACGACGGATACTATATATACTGACAATTTCTTGTATTGCAGTCATTTGATATCATTTTGTTGTATTTAACTGTTGCTTCTTCTACAATAGAAAGTTAAGAGCGTTAGTTTACAACAGGCAGTTAACCCATTTTCTTGCTGTATAATGGAATCTCGCAAAGCATTTTATGATTTCGACCCACCTAAGAAGGGTATAGTGTTGGGCCGTTGCAATTACTGCGCTGGTGAGTATAAGGATAAAATTGGATCTACTGGAAATTTTCATAAGCATTTAAGACGGAGACATAAGAAAGAGTACAGCCAAAGCCGTAGTCGTGATCCCATTGTTTCAGATGGTGAAATACACGAGAGTATGGACTATGAAAGTACTAGTTACGATAGAAAGATCAACGAGTCAATAGTCACAAATCTGATAGTGAAATGTAATTTGCCTCCTTCGATGATTGAACAAAGTGGTTTTCGAAGGTTCATGAACGTGGTCGCACATAGATGGAAACCCGCTTCGGCTCGTTATATCAAAGCTCAAGTGATTCCATCATTATATGCGTCAGTTAAAGAAAAAGTGAATGCAATGCTTAATGAAATCGATCATCTTTCAGTTACTATCGACACTTAGTTTGATCGAAGAGGAAAAGCATTCTTAGGAATCACTGGGCATTTTATTGATGTTGATTTCAAAGCACGTGCTGTTTTATTGAAGTTTGTCCGACTAAAAGGGCCACATACAGCTGAAAATATTCGTAATATCACGAAAGATATTCTAGAGGAACTGGGAATTAGTAGAAAAATATATCGAATTATCAAGGACAATGCATCGAATATGATTAAAGCATATAAATTCAGACTGACGGTTAGCGAAGAGAACGATCTGGAAAATCAGTCACAGACTAGTGATAGTGTAGAAAACTCTACAGATAACAATAGTATTAATGGATCTGATTTTGAAATAGAGTGGACATTCATTGATCCGATTGATGAGAAAGCTGAAGGATCAAGTGGAGCAGAAGAGACAAATTTACGACTCTCATGCTTCGCACACAGTCTACAGCTAGCAATTCGAGATGGGTTGAGAAATGTACCATACCTCTCTAAAACTTTGTCCAAATGCAAACAGCTTTCGAGAAAATCTCATAAGTCGACAAAGGTTGCCGATCTTTTGGATGAGGTCGAAAAACGAATAAACCGATCGAACACAACCCGATGGAGTTCTGAATATTTTCTCATTCAGTCAATCCTTGGATTGGGAAAGAAAACCATCCAGGATATTACCATTGCTATCGGTGATGATACTCTTAGCTTTAACAATACCGATTTCAATGTGCTCGAGGAGGTTGTTGATGTTCTTGACCCGTTTGCTGATATAACAGCTGCTTGTCAATCTGAGACTACAGCTACCGTTAGTATGGTGGTACCTGCAATTATGCATATAATCCAGCATTTGAAAGAAAATGAAGGCCAAAGCATCATTATTAAAAAAGTTGATCATTCAATTGGATCACTCAATTAATATTCGTTTCGCTGGAATTGTGAAGCATCTATAGCTGCTACCAGTCCTTGATAGCGATCCGTTCAATGATCCATTGTATTTTGTTAGAACATTATTAGACCCAAAATTCAAGTTTCGCTGGATTTATTTAATGAACTATGCTCCATCGATGGAATCCAAAATAAAACACGCAATGATAAGTTTAGTGCTAGATGAATGTGAACGAAATCGGAATAAACAGATGGATCAATTATCCTCACAATATTCATCTTTGAACAGTGATGAAACTTCAAGACAGGGTGCTACATACATTAAAAAATGAAAGTTATTTCAATACGATGAAGATGAAGGATCATCTTCAAAAAATCCAGAAGTTAGTCCAACAAATGAACTAACCATCTATCTCAACGATCCGAATCACGTAAGTTCCCTTTCATCATGGAAAACTAGTTTCCCATCCTCACTAGCAACTGTCGTGAAGAAGGTTTTTTCCGTTCAAGCATCATCTGCTCTAATTGAACGTATTATTAGCCAGTCTGGACTCGTCATTTCACCTAGAAGGACGTTGATGGCAGATGAACTCTTTCAATCATTAGTCTTTCTACGAGTTAATCAAAATCTGTTATAGATAGTTTAAAATTGTAGTCTTCTGTAGTTTACCTTTTTGTTCATTAAAATAAGTGTTTCTAGTTTCTTTTGAATGAGTCTTTTCAACGTTTTATATTTACTCAGAAGTCACAATATAGAATTTCTAAGGAAAAATAAACCAGATCTCATAAACTGAATAAAAACAAAATTAAAAGTCCTTTGTATCAGTAATTGACAACAGAAAATCAAAAGTAAGTTTCTGTAGTTTTCTGACGGGTATAAAAAAAAAGAAAATTAAGATATTGTTAACAACACTTCGTATAAGTACAAGTACATATACTTCCATCTCAGCTCTGGATCGTAAGCAACCTCATGAGTCTATAAAAGATATATGATAGATACAGGCATCAATATCTTCCTAATAAATTACCAATATTAATAGCTATTGAGTTCTGGGTTTTACCTTTCGATAGTCCTATTGACTAGCTACAAAACCAGGCATTTGGAAAGGTCCAAAATTGCTGATCATCTGAGACATATCCAGGCACTTTTGTTTCTAGATGCGGTCTTTGTGCATTTTGAGGCCTTTATTAAGCGATATTTTGTTAGAAAGCTACCATTTGGTTCAAAACTAATATCAGATTTGGAATCAGCGTTAAAAACCGAGTCAATTCATATATATTGTGAATAATTCTGAGAAAAATATTTTTTTTTGAAAAAAATCCCTATACTCTTCTCAGGAATGGTCTGGTCAATAATGACATTTTTGTCGAAAACTCAGCCATTTCTATACGAATCCTTCTCATCTTCGGAATTCGACCGAGATATTGATGAGACAATTCTGTGCACAAAATTTCAGCTCAATCGAATGTAATTGTGAAGAGTTATTATGTAAACGGACGGCTGGACATACTGACCAATTCTAGGGCGTACTCACTTTTTGAGTACACAAAAATGCACATAGAGTGCTACATAGGATCAAGAGTTTGCCATAATTTCAAAATATCAGAACCAAATGCTGATCATTTTTTTCAAACTAGATGACCCCTTACGGCCGGATGTTGCCAAAAGGCAACATTCTTGTTTTTGTATGTGATGTATGTTACCAACAGGCTTTTGTTAATAATAGCATACATTGATAATCCAACAAGGAACGCTTTGGAACGGATAGTTAACAAATTGGATTTCAATAGACGTTCGAAAAAACGATAATTATAGTTATATCGGTTTTTCCATGCTAATTAGTATATATGATGCTACTTTTAGAAAGCAAAGTATTTTGACTTTGCACGAAAGATAAATAAATTATATTATATATGTCCTTAATTATCATAATATGTGAGTGTTATTCAACGCTAATTTCAAACAGTTCTCGATTAAACAAACTTGTGATGTTGCCAAATGGCATCATCCGACCGTAAAGGGTTAAGTGCGATTCTTTGTCGAAGCATAAACCTTCTATGAATCGAACTCATAAAACTAAACTGTTTTATTTTCGAAGATCACACAGGTTTACTGCTTTAAAGTGAACAAATTATTCATTCACTTCACTAACAACTGATTTTCATTTTCTAATTATACGACTTAATCAGCTAATGAAACACAAATAAGTTACTATAACTGCAAACAATAATCAACACTATCCATAAAAATTGTAGTATTATAAACTCTTAAGTCAGTGTTTACTAAGATCGTAATGTCATCCTTTCAAAAGAAGGGTTATCGATTCTTTAGATGAGCGTTACTTGCTATTGAAAGATATTTATCATTTCTCTGTTAATTACATATGTAAATAAGCATTGAAAATAAAAGACTTACATAAACACTTCTTTATGCAAATAAAAATAGCATAACACGGTTTTTCGAATTTTCAGCATTGATATAGTTCCGGTTTCCATTTTCTCATTCCCACGAGGCAATAATTTTAATACTTATTTTGCAATTATTCACTTGACAGAATGGCAAAACTGGGGAGGGCAAATACTGAAATTTGTTTTGAAGTGATCATTAATTATTTTTGTAGTTAGTAATGTTCTTTTGAACTACTATACTTCCAAGATTAATTACAGACTATACATGGAAGCATTGAAATAAAATATTTTTTTTAGACATCCTATACACTGTTTCAAAAAAAATGCACTATAATTAAAAAATTATTTTAATTGACTTCGATCCTGCATTTCTTTAAACCAAAATGCTGCTAATCATCGACCATACCTGTAGTGTTTCTTTACCTTTTGTCAATAGGTGCATCATGTTGCATGAGATAACGGATGTCAACTTACCTTGAGTACAATGTATGATGAGGAATATGGGCTATGTTAGGTTGAGTATCTTGTCTTATCACTCATGCTAATATTTATTCTACTATTTAAACGGCGATCACCACTCACGTTTGAATCAGAATATATTATAAACGTAATATACAGCGTCTATAGTCCTCCTTTTGCGTCGATTTCATAGATACTTCGTCCTCATGGCCGAAAAGTTAAGTTTTTTTGACGCATACTACTCAGATATTGTGTTAGAGCCGCGAAGTCAATACACATGAAGTAACTTTGGACAAGTCACC
>JAJEKB010018923.1:3067-34741 GCA_022393335.1 Macrotrachela quadricornifera
AGATAACAAGGTGATTCACATTTCCTCTTCTTCATTTCTCTCTCTCATATTTATCTCTCTCTCTCTCTCTCTATTCACAGACACTCACTGTGCTGCATCTTAACAAGAATCAAATTGGAAATGTTGGAGCACAATATCTCGCTGATGCCTTACGAGATAACAAAGTAGTTTTCATTTTTTTCTTCTTTCTCTCTCCCATATTGATTTTTCTCTCTATTCACAGACACTCATTAAGCTGACTCTTCGAGGCAATCAAATTGGAGATGTTGGAGCACAATATCTCGCTAGTGCCTTACAAGATAACAAAGTAATTATCATTTTCTCTTCCTCATCTCTTTCTCATATTTATCTTTCTCTCTATTCATAGATACTCAAAACTTTATATCTCTTCTATAGAAACAATATTTCCTCGCCACTTATAACACAACTTAAGCGAGAAGACAATCGACTGATATTTTAATTGGGCTTGTTGTATTTTTTTAATTACTAGCTAATAAATAATTGCCTTCGAATTCGTTTTGTTTTGTTTCTATCCTATAGGTGCGCGTGCGCGACCAGAGATATCTCTGGATTACGATGGCGCGATGATGGTACACTATAGACAAGTGTCTGCAATAGGGACCTGCGGAGTTACGTTTTTTAATTCCGAAACATGACTCCGACTGCGAAAATTTCTTCTTGATAACTCCGATTTCAACTTCAAAACCTCCGAAATTTTTTTATTGAAAACGAGCAACCTCTACTATGTTTTAGTGTTTAATTTTGAACATGCGCACATGGGTACACAAACACGTGAATAAATGAACGCCGTAGAATTATTAAAACAATGAATCTTTTCGCCTTACTATATGTAGAAATGAAAAAAGAATGAGTGCCAACTTCTTGTCACGAGAAAAGAACTTGAAAAACTAATGGGTGAAAATGATGAAGCTATTAGATTTATACAAAAGAGGAAAACTAAGAATTCTAGTCGATGGTGGGAACATTTTCATCAAATTTTCATGAATAATTCACAACAACAATTTGTATTATATAATGAATGTAAAATATTATTAGCATTCATATTCAGAAATGGTACTAAAAATTTGAAAACTCATTTAAAATCTTGTTCAAAAACAAAAGCACAATTAAATGATCCTAATTAAACAACGGGAACGAGTGCGGCAGAATAAATGACCCTCTCAGTATTTTGATCATAAGTTGTTTATCTTAGATCCTATCGAGTTAAATTTTTGTTAAAAGATGCACCCGCCAGTTCTCTACAATCTTACCTATTTCAACTAATTCGATTGAGAGTCGTTAGTTTATTACTGTCTATGAAACGGATTGATCTAAAAACTAGAAATTTCTAACAAGTTTTTAGTAGGATTGTAGTATCTTAAAATAGTCATATCAGGAAAATATGTAGCACAATAGGTTTTGTAAAGGAAAGTTCGCTCTGCAAAACTGTATAGTCAATTTCTCAAATTCACTCGGATTTCACGTACAGATCTCGATGGAATATTCTATAGAATACTAATCGTAAAAAAAACCTGATATTTTTTCAAATGAATATTGTATTGATTGTTCTATCAAGATTTATCATAGCATTCGAATGTATTTAAAAGACTGCCTCTAGGATTATGTAGAGTAAAATTTTCTCTACAGAGCCTACTGTGCTATATATCTTCAAAATATAACCATGTTCAGATATGTTAATCGGCTTTTTATGCTTACACATTAGAAAAACTGCATTTCATGCCTGTTAGGTGTTTTGACTATAGCATCGTCATTTCGCAATGGAGTTGAAAAAAGTTTTTTTACCAAAATGATCAGCGAAAAAAGTTCTGCAAAAAGATTAATATGAAAGAAAATTTTTTTAAATAATTTGTTTTTTTTTGACGATTGATGGAACTAGTCACTTAAAACTGCTAGTTAAAAAGTTCTAGTTTGTAGATTAATCTGTTTCATAGACAGTAATAAACTAACGAGTCTCAATCAAATTAGTTGAAATAGGCAATATTGGAGAGAATTGGCAAGCACATCTTTTTAAAGATTTTAGCTCGATAGGATCACAGATAAACAACTTATGGTCAAAATATTGAGAAGGCCATTTATTCTGCCGCACCCATTATTTAACCCCGAAAAAAGTTTTTCAGTAAACCCGACTCTGTCGGAGTCATAGTCGGGTTTTGGAGTCCTTCATAGGTCTCTACGCTGCAACCTCACGAGAGAGAGATAGGAAAACTACGTGGCCTATGATATTATTCTAATCGATCAGTATCTCTGGGTCGGAGGTTTTGTCCCTATCGGACAGCGCTCTGAAAATAATATACTCATTCCTCTTCTTCTCAACTATTTAAGACTTTAAGATAATCTTACCTTTTATGATGATGATAATAATGATTTGAAAGAGAAGAAAATATTAGATTAAAGATAAGTATAAAAGGAGAAAAAGAAATAATTACATGGTAATGAATTGTGGCCAACAATTTATTTCAATGAAACTATTTTTGAGAGAAAAGATAAGCTTAGTTCAGAAAAATCGATAAATTGAATGACATTATGATAATATATCATTTCTACTTATAGCTTATTTTTGTAACTTTTAATATCAATTGGCTTAAAAGAACAATATCATCTAATTGAAAAAATAAACAAAATTCCTATACAATATGATATTCATTTTTTAATTAGTTGATAAAACATACAAGAATTTTTTTTTAACAAATGAAGAAAAAACAAAAGTAAACCGGCATTTGTTTTAGTTTTTTCATTCTTCTCTCTTGTATGCGCATTAATTAGAGGACAGACAAAATTTCGACTATAGGGTTGATTTTGTGCACAAATTAGACTTTTATCATAATTCTAATATTTGAACAAAACTGTTGTATTTTATACACTAAGCAAACATTTCAGTGTAAGTTTTATATAAAATTCTATTTTACAAGCAGAGTTATACTTTACAAAATAAATATAAATACTAGAGGAGAATATCTGTCTATAATACATGAACAGATAAATTTCTAGTAGAACAATAGAATGTGTTAATAATGAACATTTATTCTTATTATCAACATCGCTTCGATGTCTAACTTTATTAAAGGAAAACGAAGGAAATATATGACAAAATTTTTATGTTTATCGTATTTCTATCTGAAATATATTTTTTTGTATGATATAATTCGTAAAAATTAAAATTTAGATTTTTATAAAAACATTCTTTTTTATTTTCCACACGAAAATAAGATAGCGTCTGTACTTAAAATAGTTTTTCTAGATATGTTTCATGATCATTTTCATCATTGTAATGGTATAAAATATCTCCAATAAGACGTTCTATCTTAATTGAAAATAAGAGTAATATGTAGTCCAAATAATTAAAATAATTTAGAAATCATAATCATATAGATATTATGGAAAATGAAATATTTCGGGTTGGATTCACAGTTCTTTGTAATAATCATAATTTGTTCATAACTTCATTTAGTTGTATAGAAGTGAATTAAGGTGAAAATGTGACTGATCAGATATCGATTGGTGTAGAGACATAACAAATTGTTTTCGATAATAGTTATGGATATTAATATATCTTTATTTTGTAATATAAACATACAGAAATCTTTGTTTCTCAAAAAACAAATGTAAATAAATAATGAATCCATATTATCCAGCAAATAAAGATAAATACATGTCATTTTTCTATTAACAATAGAATTTTCAGAAGTGTCAGTAGTTTTAATTTTAATTGATCAAATTTTTATAATTTTACATTTCTGAGTAGAGAAATGTTTTCTGCATTGAATGGTGCAAAAAATTCTTTAATTAGTTCATTAATTAAGAGAGTAATTAGAGGCATTTGCTGAATAATTGAAATTGTTTCTATTAGGAACGTTGTTCCTGACAAGACCAACAAGTCAAAAAATGGTCCTTATACGAATAATTCTTATAAATATATGCATCCAATGGTGATATTTTAAATTCCAGCAGTTCAACTCGAACGGATATATTCTTTTTTAACAAAATCATGCTATTAGTTGAAGAATGATCAAATAGCCTAGAACAACAGAGTATCATTTTTTCTATCATACCATTAAAAAACAAAATTTTTCTCAAGCTTTGTACAAGAAAATAAGGTACCCCTGTCACTACTTTGGGTATCCCTAAGTAGGTACATGCGATATTCAATATTAAACATAATGGATTGAATGGTTACGTTTAATATATCAATTTTCAATCCCTTTGTAAGTTGTATTAAAAAAATCAAAATACATCATGAGATGCAGCGTGAAAAGCTCTTCAACTTACACAAGACTTCGTTTTTTTTCATAGTTACGTATTTTGCTTTTAAACTGAACAAAATGCTGAGCGATCGAATTTCGACGTTGAAAAAGGATGACACGAACGAGAAATTTCTTTTTTTTCCCTATTTCATCTTTTTGTTACCTATACTGGCTATGGAGCATCTCATACTGCATCTTTCTGTATTGTTTGTTTTTATTTACGAAAACATATTAGGTGCTAAAAAGATGGAATAACAGAAAAATAGATTCATCTCATACCAAAAAAAATATCGTTGTTGGCCAGCCAAATATGGTAGCTCAAAATTTTGTCCATTTTGAAAACAAAATATGCAATTATAAAGAAAAATGATTCAACGTAGGTTATAAAACTTTTCACGCTGTATCTTGTAATGTATTTTGTTTTTTCTTAAGAGATTTGAAAATTGATATACAGAAAAATCTGAAAATTTGCATATAATTCTAAATATGGCTGCGTAATAGAACACCATAGTTAGTTCTTAGTCAAATCTTTTCAGAAGGTTGAAGAAAAACCTTTTGAAATGTCCCATGTATATATTTGGATAGAACATTGATGCTTAGTTTTTCACTAGTACAGAAATGGTCTACAATTTAGCAGTTAAGATTACTTTTCTTCACAAGATAGATCCCTTGAATTTAAAACAATCTTTATTATTATTGAGCTTACTGCTGCTGAAATACAAGCATACAGAAGTTTTGGTTTAAAATTTCTCGACTCTATCAAATTTTTGAATAAGGTGGATTATCAATATACGAATTAAAAAATTAGTGTTCCAAATCTTTCTTTCTGCTTAACAATTATATATCACGATTTCTTTTATAGATTGATAATCGATCGTTTCAATCTAACAAATCATTTTTCAGCATGAGAATATACGAATTTGGTATCAGAATTTTTCTCTGATAAATATATTTAAAATTTATTTCTTTTTCTTAATTATGCTTTTTCATAACAAACAGATACTGCTTGTGGTGCAGGACATTGTCCACCAAAATATAAATCTTGCATCATACCAAGTTTATAATCTTTGCATTGACGATGAAGAATCTCTTGAGTTTCAAGAAGTTGATCATTATTATCAAATAATTGATAAATTGTTTTAGTTTCTTCAAAAATAAGTGTTACCTTGTACCAACTATCAACTCGTAATTTAGTAGCAAATTCTTTTAATAAAGTACCTTGATTTTCAAATGGTTTAGCACTATTATCATATGCATATGCAGCTATTTCAATTAAATCTGACTCAGAACAAGCATTATCTTCAGCAATAACACGTCCAGCTTCATATTGAAGACAACTTCCAGCACGACGAAATACAAAACGATCCGAATCTTTATGATTACTTGTTAAATAACCACAACGACAAGCTCCCCATAATTTATTCCATGATGTTGTACATAGATGACCTTTAGGTTCTGTTGCTGGAAATAAATATCGAGCAGAACTATTTGTAAATTGAATACGTGTAGAAATAACTGCATCAGATTTAATACCGTTAAATGGAAATAATGATGGATAATGTGCACCTTGTTTTATGGTTCGACATTCAGCTGAATTTACTGCATTATTAGCAATAAATACACTAACAATTATAGTAAGGACGTATAGCATTGTTGTTGATAATGTAGTTTTGTTTCTTTAGTTATTGATTTATATAGGTATCATTAAAAACTTTTTATACACCTGCACAATATACAATATTAATTTGATATTCGATATCAAAATATCAGTTATTGAGGACAAAAAATTAATTAAATGAAAACAAAAGGATTATAAGATTTGAAGACATTGATATTTTTTAAAATGTTTTCAATCATATCATCAATGAAGGTTATTTACATAGAAATAAAACTTGAAAAACAATGAGAATGTATATTCGAAGAAGAACTATACTATATATTGAAATATTACCATAAAAATCCTTAATATTTGACTCTCTTTCAATTGATATTCAGACCAATCTATACATTTTTGTCTTTGATGAATAAAACAATTGAATGTTTAAACAATATTTTTCAAAGACAAATTTATATTAAAATAAAAATATAGATTGTATAACTTCGCATGGTTCATTCATCCAGTTCAATATATGAGTATTTTCAATCAAATACAATATATTAATTACTAAATCATTTCTCATAAAATAATCGATTAAAAAATAACGCCTTTCATTCAACAAACTTTACAACTGCTATATATTATTTGACATCTTAAGTCAAACTTTAAAATCGTCTTAACTCATCAATCTGTTCTTATATTAATAGTAAAGAATTTCATATATACGATACAACTCTACTCATCATACACAATAATTCCTTGTATATTATCTTGATAAATTATTCGAATATTTTTTGTAATTTAAATATGCAATTACTTGTTTTATTTGTCTATTTTTTTTTATGTGATGATATACATATTTTAAAATTGTGAGAAAAAACACCACACATATTTATTTATAGAACAAAAGAAAAACAATAAGAATACAAGCTATATACCTCCATGTTTCATTCATATTTCAGATCAATACCAGATATATACACACCTAGGAATATTGATCGAGATTTAGTGCATAAAATGGTAAAAACCGGGAAGGTCACAAAACATAGAATTTAACAGAACAACCATTGACAAAATACATAACGTACACACAAAATAAAACAAAAAAAAAAGAAAAAGAAAGATACTATATCTTAAGAGAACCCCACTCCTCACAAACAAACTTTTTTTATTTTTCATTCAATTTTATCTAAAAACTTCAGAGCCTACTAATCTGACCTAGGATAGTTTATAGAACTAATATCTTTCCCAAACTTTCATTATATTAACGAATTATAATTAATTTATTGATCAAAACTATCCTGTATACAGGTAAGAGATTCACAATGAGGATATAAGCTAATATGTCAGGACAATTTTATTAGGACTAGGCCATGATAGAGCTTGATTTTTTAATTTCTTTTGGATTTGTTTCAAAAAAAAGGCTTTTTCGAAAAATTTCTCAGTTTATGGCCATAAAAATTACTAAGCAAAATTCAAAATTTAGAGTTTCTTACAATCTAACGCTAACTATCTGTCATGCATTAAAAGAAGTATTATCACTTCTATATTGAGTCATTATTAGAAAAAACTTGTCGAAATAAACATTGTATTCGAAATAACTGACCTTGAAAAAGACGCAAAATAAATTTTAGAATTTGCTTTTTTTCATTTAGATTTTTTTTTTAGATTTTTACGAAATATATGTGGATCATACATCAGTATTTAGGAATGGCTCTAATTATACGATCTTTATCTTAATTATTAGTAGCCTATTAATGAGTTTTATAACAAAATGCTTTATCTAATAGTCTATCAAAATCTGTCCGTTTTGTGAAAATCCATAGATGTATTCTGAAAGAAGGGACTTCAGTACATCTTTCTATGATGAAAACATAACCTCGATAATTGTTCAAAAAATAGAGTTTTCTGAGAGGAGGGTGCGCCTTAATTGAACATAAAAAAAAAAGGAAAAAAGAGATTAATATTCTCCGAATGTTAAATCTGACTCAGAGAATGAGAAGAAAGCAAAATAATAACGCATATAAATAAATAAATAAATAAATAAATTATTCAATATTTTTATACATTTCTTCAATTTCTTTTTGAAAATATTTTCCTAATTCAGGTCGTTTTGTTTTCATTGTTGGTGTTAAAAGATTATTCTCTACTGTAAAAGCTTCAGGATGTAAATAAATATCTTTTGCCTATTAAAATAAAAAAAAATGTATTATTTTTTTAATAATAAAATATAATAATTAAATATACCATTTCAAAACCTTTTAAAGAATTAGCTTTTTCTAATTTTTTCAAATCATTAAATATCAAGTCTTTTATTTCCTAAAAAAAAAATATAAATAAAAAATAAACAAAAATCAATAATTAATCTTACCTTTTTCTTACATAATTCCATTATATTACCACTAATATTTTGTTCGCGTGCATACTTTTCAATAATTTCTACATCAGGAACAATAATAGCTACTGTAAAACTCTATTTAATCACCAAATATATTAACTGAAGTATATAAATATTAATAATTTTACCTTATAACCATTACCATAAACAAATACTTGACCAATAAATTTACTTTGAATATAAATATTTTCAATACGTTCTGGTGCAACATATTCACCCTAAAGCAAAAGAGTTTGTGGTTTTGAAATTTTTAAATCAAACATACTTGTGCTAATTTAAACATATGTTTTTTTCGATCAATAATTTGAATTTGTCCAGTCTATTAAAAAAAAAAACATAAATAAATCTTCGCAAAAATAAAAAGAAAATTATTTTCTTACTGGTGCCCATTTAGCAACATCACCTGTATGTAACCAACCATCACTATCTAATGCTTCTCTTGTTTTTTCTTCATCACGATAATATCCTTTAAATACATTGCCACCTTTTATACATAATTCACCAACATTATCTTTTGAAAAATATTGCATATCAGGTACATCAGCTAATTTAATCATATTACAATTTAATGGTACACCTATATTTCCTGTTGTTGGATCACCAAGTACTTGACATGATGATATTCCACAACATTCAGTTTGTCCATAACCTTCAACAACACATGCACCACAAACACGTTTAAGAAATTGTAAAATTATTGGTGATAATGGTGCTGCACCACTAACAATTAATTTTATTCGTCCACCTAGACGTTGTTGAATACGTTTTAATACAATTTTATCCCAAAGCATATGACGTGTTACACGATGTTTATCAACTTCATGTGCTTTAGCTGATAAAGCTATATTAAATAAACCACGTTTAATAGGATTTAACTGATTTATTGTTGATTGAATATTATCATACTTAAATAAAAAGAAATTTTCGTTTATTTTTTTTTTTCTTATAAAAAACAAAAAAAATGATTTTACCATTCGATTTAGAAGTCGTGGTACGCAAGGCATTAATGTTGGTTTTAAATGAGCAAGATCATCAGATAATTGACGTACATCACCCAAGTAATAACCAATTTTAAAACCATTACATAAACAATAAAGCTTGAAAAAAAAGAATTAAATAATTATTTATTAAATAAAATAAAAATGAATAATAATTTACTTCAATCGTTTGTTCATATGAATGAGCCAATGGTAAATATGAAATAAGTGTTTCTAATTCAGTAAAAATCGGACGCTAGATAAAAAAACAAAGATAAGTAAGATATACTTTTTCAATAATAAAAAATAAATAAAATTTACAAAAAATTCAGCAGCTGATTGTACCAAACAAACAACATTTTTATTTGTTAACATAGCACCTTTTGGTAAACCTGTTGTACCACTTGTATAACAAATTTCAAATATATCATCAGGTGTAGGTGGCTAAAATAAAATTCATTTCTTATTTATCATTGAATTACCAAGAAAATCGTTGTTAGTCGAATGGTTATTCATCAATCGAACTATTTCTTGAAAATGACTAAACTAATGCCATTTACTATTTATTAGTTTACAGCTCATATATACAAACTGTAAAACAATAAACAGTAAATGACATTATCTTATTAATTTTCAACTAAATATCGTTCAATGAATAAATTCCTACTGAAACTTAGATTTCTTACATGATGGGCAACGAGTTTCGATCGACCAAGTTCCTTGAAAAAAAAACAAATAACAATAAGATTTTTATGAAAAGAAAATATGCTTTTTCTTAAAATTTACTAATAATTGATTATAGGTCATAATTTCAATTCCAGTTTCTCGTGCTTTATTTTGAATTTCTAAATCATGTTCATTAGATAGTTTTTTTGTAAGTATTATTCGTTTTAATGTTGGAACTTGTTTAGAAATTTTAAGTAAGACAAGAACATTTTCAGGTTTGTCAACAAATATTGATTTTAATGAAGCTAAAATTTCAATTATATAAATATTTATTTTTATGATAAAAATCATTTTTATTTAATAACATACTTTGATTAATTATATGAACAATAGCAGGTTCGCCAAGTGTATCATACAATGGTACATAAATCATACTATAAGAATGACATGCCAAAGCTACCGTCATCCACTAGAAATTTATTTATTTAAAAATAAAAAATAAAAGAAAATATAGAATATTTATAAATTTACTTCAACACTATTAATTGCATAGATACCAATAAAAGTATTTTGTCCATAATTTTCACCTAATTGAATAAGTCCACTACCTATTTCTGTAGCTGCTCTATCCGTCTAAAGATTAAAATATTAAATCAATTATAAAATGATTTGTTAATATTTACTTCTTCATATGTTATCCATTGATATTCTGATTGACGATCTACTCGATAGCCTAGACATTTGCCATCACCTAAGAAAAGAAAAATAATATTTATATTTAATAAAATTTAATTTAACCTCGTTGATTTGCAATATCTTTGCCAATACGGAAACCTTCATAAAATGTTGGAAAAGTACGTTCATCAATTTCAGATCTGCCTATTGTTATTAAAGGCCGTGAACCAAGTGATGCAGCAACACGAGCTTCTGAACATCCTTGTGCCTACAATATGTATTAAATAATTCTATTCATATATGTTTATTTAAGAATAAAAGAAAATAGCATTCTATGCATAACTTTTCTTTTTTTTTCTGCTCTTCAATATTGTTTTGCACACTTGAAGTGTTTAAGTAAAGTTTGTCTGCTTCTCTATGAAATATAACTCTAGAATCACATGATTCACATTGTAAGACGACAAACTAATGTACTACTTATAATAAATTCAAAGTATAGATTTAATCAAAACCTATTGAATATTAGTTATATAATTACTACATATGATTCTATATATACTATTTATTTTCTATATATTTATTCAATCTATTATGTTAGTTGAATAAAATACAAACCTGAGCTGGTATTGTAAGTCTTTGCCAATCAGTAGCTTGATTCATTTCTTCACTAGTAATATTTTCCACAAATAATGAAGATAATTTATCTTTATTACGATGTATAACAACACCAGCAACAAGTGCTAGTGCACCACCAACAGCTAATGTTGTCTGTAGAGAAGATGAAAGATTAGTTTCAGATACCAATTCGTTCATTTTTTTTTGTTTGCTTTTTTTGTTGTTATATGTGTAGTTAGATAGTAAATAATATTCAATGAATATGTGATATTAAGATATATATGAACACAAACTAGAACAACAGAAAAAAAGAAGAAGTTGTAAAGAAAAAAAAGCAGAAAAGCATATGTATGTTATTAATTTTTTTATGTGTGCTACCAAAGCAACGTTAATGTGATCATAAGAAAACAAAAAAAATGGAATGTAGCATATGATTATGCAGTATATGTTAACCTGTTTTTAGAATGTATAAAAAAAAAAGGCAATAACAACTCGTAGGTTAATCATGAATATGAGTATATGATTCATTCCTACGTCATCATACGCTATAGTACGATACGTCGATGCATGAATGACATCTTAAAATAATGTTATTTATTCAAATTCATTATTTTATCTTTCCTATTGACATATTATTAACAATCATAATTACTATTGATACACCTCCATCTTAGTTTGACACTGGATGTTGTTCTTCTTTTATATATATATTTAAATTGTTTTTAACAAATAGTATTAGAAAGCAAAGCACACATAGTGATGTTATCATTGCTTAATAAAAAATTAAAAAAAGAATTTCTGGTATAATTTACCTTTTAATAATTTCTTATTTGAAAAATTACAATAAAGAAATGGATTCAATAGATCGACTCGAAACTTGTTTACACGACGATTTCTGGCAAAGAAAAAAATATATACCACGATGCCGGCAAAAGAGTGAAAAGGAGTCGTAACAATGATGATTGTAATGGTAGTGATGTTGCTTTTGAGAGAAGAAAGAAAAGAAAAAGAAAAGAGGAACGACAGACTTTGCACAGTAACTTTGGTCTCCACATAAAGAACTATTTTACAAGAAGGAAGAGAACAGAAAAAAAAACGATGCCACATACATAACAACCACACCTCCAATAATAGTTGGTCAATTAACTAAGACCAATCCATATATTAGTTTGTGCCTCCATTGCTCATTTTTATTGATATTATACATAATTTTTCTAATGAATTAGTGATTCTACATATATAAAACAATTTTTAGAAACTCATTATCATTAAATTCCTCTTTAAAGATATTGCATTACAATATTTTTAAATAATGTTTTTATATTCTTTATACAATTGCCACATTGATTCATTCAATGTTATATACGACTTATATATTCATATTATTTCAACATATAAATCATCTATAGATGCACTATATATATACATAAATAGTGTAAAGAACATATTCGCAGTAAATCACTAAATCTTAGTGATTCATCGAAATATGTTATATGTAGATATTCTTTGTAGTGTTCCCCACAATTCTAATATAAGAAATAATTTTAATAGATATTATTATGGTAAAATATCGCAAAAAAGTAATTTAAATAGAATTTTTCTTATCACTGTTCTGTTTTTTTTTGCGTGAAATGGTACACGATCTATAATATTCTATTTGCTAAGAATTTTTAAAAATATTTGAGTGTAAAAGTACAAATATGTTTGGCATTTATGTCAACTAGCGCCAACTATTTGTTTAATATTTTATAAAATACATTAATATTCTTGTTTTTTGAATAAATCTATCATAAAACTGACATCAAATTTATACATAATTCATCAATTTTTATTATGAGCGGAGCAGCAGTATACACTATATTCCATTTTATGATTGATTAAATTTTGACCAATAAAAAAAAACGAAGACTAATTTTGTAATATATTTGCCAAAAAAAAATTTCATCGTCAATTATATTACAGTCATATATTCAATATTAATATTATAATAAATTAGTATCTAGTTTAAAATGGCAGATACTTTTAAAGTTCCATCTATTCCATTAGATGACTCAAAATCAAATGATATTACAAACTCTTCAGATGTTGAAAATAAAGAAATTTCTCAATCATCATTTGTCAAACCTGAATTACCACCTTCTAACTTTACAACACCAATTCGTCATAAAAATTTACAATATAATATACCTGAATCATCTGCTATTCCACCAATAGAATATACACTTGAAGTTTTACGTAATGGTTCAATTATTGATTATGTATCACTTTCTAAACGTCCATATACAGTTTTTGGTCGTTCACCTGATAGTGATGTTGTACTTGAACATCCAACGATTTCACGTTATCATTCTATTATACAATATAAATCAGAATTTGAACATGGTCAACCAGCTGGTCTTTATTTATATGATTGTGATAGCACTCATGGTACATTTATTAATAAAAAACGTCTTGAACCAAAAGTTTATGTACGAATTAAAATTGGTTATATTATTAAATTTGGACAATCAACAAGACTTTATCTTGTTCAAGGTGATTCATCAGCTGAAGCTGATAGTATTGATACTTCTACTGGTGATAATGTTACACATCAACAAATGAAAGAATTTCATGCTAAACGAGCTAAAATGCTTGCTACTGTACGTGCAAAACGAGAGAATGCTGCAAATGAAGCTAGTAATAATAATATCGAAATGGATTGGGGTATGGGACCAGAAACTGATGAATCTACTGCTGCTAATGATACTATTCCAACTGATACAACATCTGATCGAGACGCAGAGATTATTCGAAATGAAGAAGAAAATAAAAAACGAGCAGCTGCTAATGATCTTAAAAATCGACTCGAATATCAACAAGCTAAAAATGATCAAACTGTACTTAAAGAGATTATGTCACATGTAAGTTCAAAAGCAAAATCATATTATTTTAAAAAATTCTTTTATTTATACTCTTTATTTAGGTTGATGAACCTTTACAAGATGATGATAATGATTCAAAAAAAGAACCTTTTTATCTTAAAGATCCAAAACGTGCATTAACAACATTTTTTGAACGTGAAGGTGCAGAACTTGTTTATGATGTTGAAGATCATCAATTTGGTTCATATCGTTGTACAATTAAATTACCTATTGCTGATGAATATGGTCGTTCAATACAAGCTGAATGTGAACAAAAACATTGTAAACGTAAAGAAATTATTCATGAATGTATTCTTGAAGCTTGTCGTATACTTGATGAACATGGTGTTTTACGTGAAGGTACAGCATCATCATCATTAAATACACCACGTATACAACAATTAAAACGACAAAAACTTGAAGAAAATGATTTTTATGAAGAAGATGAAGATACATTTTATGATCGTACAGGTGATTTAGAAAAAAAACGTCTTAAACGTATGGAATGGTCTGGTCATTTAAATAATGAAAAACAAGTTGAAACATTTGATTCACTTTGTTCAAAATTAATCAATCTTTATAAAGAACAAGTTGATCTTGAACAAAAATTAGAAACAGCTAAACAAATGGAAGAAAATGCAAAAAAAAATTCTAATAATAATGATACAGATGTTGATGAAGTTGATTTATATATTCGTCAATTAAAACAAGGTGAAAGATTAAATATAAAAGTTAAATGGCAATGGAAAAAACGCTTATTAGAAATTGAAAATGAAGAAAGACAATATGCCAAATTACTTAAAGTATGTAAACCTAAAGAATTTAATATTCAAACATGGAAACAAAAAATACGGGAAGAAGCAAAACAAAATTTAACTACCAAACAATCATCTGCTTCGATGCCACCACCATCACTTCCTCCTCCTCTTCCTCCTTCTCCTCCGAAGGCAATAATTGAAACAAAACTTCCGATTGAAACAGAACAAATGCCACCTCCACCACCTCCATCTACATCATCGGAACCTAAACATCCTCAATCCGTGTCACAACAAGATACCGTTATTAATTCTACTTCCACTAAACTGACAACACCACGTCAAAAAGTTAAACAACGCATTACTAATTCGAAAGATCAGTACGACGATAGTGATCATTATTCTGATGATAAATTTATTGAATGGATGCCACCTGAAAATGAACAAACAGGTGATGGAAGAACATCATTAAATGATAAATATGGTTATTAAAAAGAAATTTACTTTTGTTTCGATTTGTAAATAAATAAAAAGAAATATTAGATGATTGTTCATGAATAAACAATATGTTCAAAGAGTATCTTATAAATGCCATTAAGCTCTTTAATTATCATATGTCAACTGTATAATAAAATGATCCATGTTTACAGAACTATTTTTTATTTGTTTAATGCACCAAAGTATTTGAACTACATTATTTTTTTTCTATGTGTTTAGACTGTATTAATTGAGGATAAATAATGATCATTTAATATATTTCATTTTATATAAATGGTTAAATACTGGATTGAAAATAATTCTCAAAAAGAATCAATTGGTAATATATTATCAATTTAGAAATAATGTGATCCACTTATATATCTTGAGAATGATGCATTTTCTCAAACATTTTAAAAGCTTGTCTGAAGAATTATAACACTTCAGTGAGTTTCAAACTCTCACATCATTACTACATAGGTCCTAATAACTTCTTGCAGTATGCACAAGACCGATTTATAGCTATTGTGATTCGAGAGATAAACTATTTTTACTGAGACTTACACATTTATTTATTTTGCTGGTTAACGTCAATGAAAATACTTGCAAATATAGGTTATCAATATCATTGAGTGTCGAAATGATAATTATTTTGTGTGAAAAACATCAATGAAATAAGAGAATGTATAGGCCATCCGTTCGGTTTGGTTCAGAAAGACTGCAGATTCTTCAAGCAGGTATCATTAGTCGTATTAAAACTCTTTACTGTATATAGATTACACCACAAGGACGAAGGCAGATTAATTATTGAAAGACTTTTCTTAGAAGATTACCACGACTCGAGAAAAACTGGAACTTCAAAAATATTCGGATGACTTAACAACTCTCAATGAATGTCTAATTTATGTTATTTCGTAATGAGTATTTTTTATGAAAATTAACTAATTCGATTTATGTTCTTAGTTTCTCAATGTTGAATCGTTTCGTGTTGATTCTAGCTAATCTGATCGTTGATTAAATACTGTTCATGCCTTATCATATCTGAAAAAATTGAAAATTAGTAAAAATCATCTATAGACTAACCAAAATTGACAAATATAAACTGTCGAGATTTTGTCGTTACTTTTTAAATGCAATTAAAATTTTCTAAATACCTTTGTTTCATCATTCGATTCTACGTTTGTTTTCAATTTCAAGTTCATATAAAAGAATTTCCTACAAACATTTGCCTGAAAATATTCCATTGATCGCAACTAATGATCTATTGGAAAATCAATGTTTATTATCTCTGCATTTGTCTTTTTAGTATTCATTTGAAATAATTGATAACGTTACAGATGTGTTTCTTATTAAGAATAGAATTTTAAATGAATTTTATACACAATTTATTTGACAAAAATTGTTCTCATCTTATTCTGTTGTGAATCATCAATTTTGAAAAACATCAACTAAATGAAATCAAAATAAAAACATTTTAAAAGAAATATTTTCAAAATAACATTTAATGCAAAAGTAACGACACAGATGTCGATCTGTATTTATCTTTAATAAAAAGATGATATAAGGAAATTTTTTACCAAACAATAAAAAGTTTTCTCTTCTTTTAACCTATATAATTATTTGTTTTTGTCACATATTCATAATTAGAATAACTTGAGAAAAAAGAGAAATGTTCGTATAAGAAACTTATGATTATTTATTTACCAATACTATTCGTCTTAAATATGCACAACATTTTCTGATGTGCAACGGTATTCTTCAATGAAAAAATGAACTAATAATGAATTCTTGTTTTTAGAACACTCAGCTAATTTATGTTTGCATATATTAATATGATAATCAATGGATGTCTAGAATTGTTCAACTTTCGGTAGGAAATTAGTATTGAGTAAGCATTTTTAGGTTGAAAAAATTCGATGATTGATATTTAAAATATGTGATCACTGTATTATGTATCTCTCGTTCTTAGATGCTGATTTTATAAAACAAATAATCATAAATGACTTGTATGAGTATTTGTGTTTTTCTCTCGAATTTTTTTAATTAGGAATGTCTAATAAAAACAAATAATATACAGGATATTCCAAAACTCCGTAAGGAAAATAAATTCATAGAATTCCATTACGTATTAAACTGAATCAACCAATTTTTTTCAGAATATAAAGTTTTTGTTTGTACGAATAAACTTCCAAAATATTGTTTAAAATTGCAACTTTCGACGAAAATACTACACTTACGAGGGAAGCTATCTAACTGCCGGACGCCATTTTATTCCATATTTTGGCTATGAGTAGGACTCAGTGAGACTAGAAAAACCCTAGAAAGGTTCGTGTCTATGGCGTGCCTGAACGGAGATCTGAATGGCACATGGGTGCAAAAAAATAGGATTTCTTACTGTTTTTTCGATCTTTCTTTTTTATTCTGAGAAAATAAGGTCTGACATTTTTAACATAAAACTTTCATTTAATACACAAGACTGGGCCATACTCACTGGAACTGATCCCATCAATCTTGATATAATGTTAATTCAACCTTCTCTTGGATTTTAATAATGAATATAAATCTTTTCTTTTTTTATCTTATACATATGAAGGTACCAAAAAACATAATAAGCTAATAAAAATGATACTCTGTGAAGAAGTGATCGAAACAAAGAAAGCATCGACACCATGAGCATGAGATAAATGGAAGACAAGTATAATTAGAAACTTGACAATACGGAGAAATAAATGTGAACCAAACATCTTTGACAGTTAGAAAAGATCCGGGATCAGTCGTTGAATACCTGCAAGCATACCAAGCATATTTAATTAACCCGTGAGAAATTTTAGCGCTCATTTGAGAATAGCAAAGAGAGACTAGTTTAATGATGTTGTTTCTTTCGCTCATTGAAATCGGCAATTGATCAAGATTAATACGATCGTACACGTGTCGAAATAAAGATTCCATCTGACGGTCGAAAAAAATATCTAATGGCTGGATCTTGTCAGTGGTATGTTTCGGAATCTGAAGCCGAAAACCGTCTCGATATTTTTTGTAAACAGAATTAACGCGTTGCCCGCTCCATGCGTCTGGCAATAGCAGAAATTTGTTAGGAACATGTTCAAGTCAATAAGGAACGTGCGTAGATGACAATTTTCCTGATTTCGAATAAGAAACAATAACATTGCTCGTTTTAAACATTTTGTTCTGTAAAGCTGAAAGAAATAAACGAATAGAAATTAGCGTAAAAGGGAGAAAAATTCTTACAGCTACTGATCTGGCCAGTAGGCTCCTGTAGACACAGGAATATAGGACCAACTACTTGCCCTGACATATTGATAGACGGTTGTAATGTATATGAATGCGTACAAGCATTTTTCGATTTTATTAAAGCCAAAGTCATTTTTTCGCCTTGAAAAGAAAGAGTTCGACTTGAATGGATTTCTTTACGAAGGCAAGCCTGATCGGTGTTGATAATCTGATGCGGAGCTAGGCCATGACTTTTAATATTTAATCGAACATCTTCAACAGATTGTTCAGCCGACTGAATAATATCACCTTCACTCTCTACTACATGTTTCGTGATCTTTCTAGAAACAATCTTATGTCGTCGCTTGCAACAATGAACCCAATAAGAAGAAGCTGAAAAATCAGTGAGAGAGAGTTCTTCGGACGTTTGTCGAGCCCACCTTTGTAAATCATCATCATGAATAACAATTGATTTAGCTCGAGCGTTTTCAAAAAGAGAAAAAACAGAAGAATCAATACTGTTCAATTTTTGGTGTTTACTGCCATTCTGATCAACACATCTACGAAAACGAGTAAGATAACTTGAATCTGAAATTTTCCTGAAGCGATGATTGATAGATCGCCAAGAATGTTTTCGATTTCCTTGACCATCTAATCCATCATAATAAGCAAGTACTCGCTTCATATAATTAAGAGAAAAAAAAGTTTAAAATAGATTTATCATCTTGGTCTTCAGAAAATGTTGCAGCGACTTCTTCACCTGTCTCACTATTCTCTGATCCACTACTGAATGAATCATCAGGTTTGTCGTCATAATCAAGTGTAACATTATGTTCAATTGTATATGACGAACGTGATATGAAATTTTGAATTGCTGTGTAAAGATGTTCGACAAGTTCTGTTTCTTTAGATTGTTCGTTGAATCGAAAAGTAGCACTTCTGAGAATTGGAGTAATTAAAAAAGATACAATAGAGCTGAGTGCGGTCATTCTTTATACGAAATATGAGAAAAATGGTTAAGTCAATTAATAACTATACAGGACGATTGATGCTCACATAGTTTCCAAACAAAGAGAAAAATACATTCTTTTTTTTCTTTCCTGCATTAGAGTATAGCAAGCCTTGAATTAACATTATGTCGAGATTGATGGGATTAATTCCAGTGAATATGACTCAGTCTTGTGTATTAAATGAAAGTTTTATGTTAAAAATGTCAGATCTTACTTTCCCAGAATAAAAAAGAAAAATCGAAAAACAGTAAGAAATCCTATTTCTTTGCACCCATGTGCCATTCAGATCTTCGTCCAGGCACGCCATGGGCACGCACCTTTCTAGGGTTTTTCTAGTCTCACTGAGTCCTACTCATAGCTAAAATATGGAGTCAAACGGCGTCCGGCAGTTGGATAGGTTCCCTGATGAGTCAAATATTCCATGACAGGTGATGTTCATAGAACAAGAATAAATTACATCTGAAACCTTTAACAATTAACTATGAAGAGAACAATGTTCTCAAGACTTCTCTGTTATCACGAATTTACTCATTGAACTGATTTTCATAATTCATTCGACTAATGCAATTTTTAAAAATATTTCCTTACTCGCAAGAGAACACATGAAAAAGATTTTACATGTCTGATACTAACTATCCTATAATATTTATTCACTTTTTATTTTGCATATATCTCAACATGAATAAACAATCAAATTTTGATTCATTTTTAAAAAGATGCTTCGTGAAGAGCTCTACAATATTTCTATAAAAATATCTGTATTCACTTTTCCTCATAATTTTTTTTTAAATGGTTACTATGATCTCCATTGATGACATTAGATCATACTGACCTTCGTGCTCATCTTCTTTTTTATTTTTACGGCATTTTCCAAGAAAATCTTCTTATATATTTTATCATCAAACGGAGCAGATTAACCTAATAGTAAGGACAAAAACAACAGTCAAAACAATGTACGTGCTTAGGTGATGGCTGGTCCTTTTAACCTATGGTTCTCTTTTGGTACAACTAAAATATATTATATGCTCTCGACAAATACGTCCAGGTAAATTCGCTGGTTTGAATAAATCCAAAAGCGAAAATCTTTTGATCATTCGAAAAAAATTTGATTCCATTGACGTCATTTCTCAACTATTGTTTTTATGATTATTGCTATAGGTGACGAAAAAACAAAGAAATAAATTATTCTACATACATTTTTAAGTATACAACAAATAACACACTTTTTTTCTATTATTCATTGGTAAGAAAATAATTTATGCAATAACCTTCAACCAATCAATTATTAAAAACAACAAAATAACATAGTCATTTATATCAAGAATATATAAATATACATTAAAGTTCTTGAACTACATTTTCAACAGTAAATTTCGTAAGTAGAGTACGCTAAGAGCATATAGAAAGAAAAAAAGATAATAATATTATTTTAGTTGAATGATAACGTTTTTCTTTTCTCCGACTGGATTTCTTGTTTTTCATAGAAAAGGACATTAATGTCATTTAGTTTAGTTTTACATATTAATCTAAGAAATATTTTACTTTATCTATCGAAGAAATATATTTTATGTTCACATATTGCGCACGCACTAATTCTAGTGCCTATATACAAAAAGAAAATGAATATAAAAAGAAAAAAAAAACACAAAAAAAGAATTATTCTTCGTTTTCATCATAATTTTTATCAAAAACGTATTTAATAAGCCAATCAGCACATTTAACAAGTGCTTTTTGAAGATATTCTTCGAATTCTTCATCTATTTTAAAAATATTTTCATCATCTTCTTCACTTTCGTATAAATGAATCATATTATCATTATTGTTGTTATTATTACTAGTAGTATTAGTATTATTATTTGGTTGTTTCAAATGATTATCATGTGGTACAAGTAATGGTTGATTATGTGATGTTGGAAATGGAGATTTATTTTTTGATATAGTTCGATGATATGCTTTAGGTATAGAAGATTTATTTTTTGGTAAAGATCTATGTCGTGGTTCAATAGGTATAAGAGAATTTTGTTGTTCAGTTAATGGTTGACGTGTTATTGTTTGTGCACGACTTGAACGTTGATGAATATCAGGTATATGACCAGTAGATAATTTTTTGACAGGTGGTCCAAGAGCAGTTGGTGAAATTGTTGGTGAATTTGTTTGAGGTAATTTAGTAAATCCATTTGATGAAGTATGATTTGGCCAAATTAATGATTGTTGATTGACTGTTGATGTTGTAGATAAAACTGATGAATGTGGATTATGACGATTAGAAATACGTCCAAGACGTAAGTCTCTACTACGTTCAACTAATTTTTCTGGAGAAAGATTTGAAAAAGTTGCTGATGAATTTGTTATACCACTAGCATTACCAAAATTTAACGGTCGAATATCAGTAAAATCATAATATGATTGAAGAGTAATACGTGGTTTACGTGTTTGAATAGCTCTTATTTTATTATTAACAGCTACTGGAGAAGCATTTAAAAACATAGTTGAATGATTGCCAGTTAATATACGACGATGATGATTTATTGGAAAGGCCAATGATTCAGATGAGATATTCATGGGATATCTGAACAAGAGATCAACCATATTTTATAATTTGTCCGAATAGTGTTTGTAAAAATGGAATAAATATTTTATAGTTAAATGTACTACTTTTTTTTCTCGTATTTATAGTCTTTTAAAAATAAAAGGTGTAGTAACTATAGTTATTTTAACCAACAAAAATGAGATTTAATTAATCAGTAAACTAACAGCTTTTATCCTCTTGAAAACTTACATTAACAATACTTTAGATGATGTGCTGACGATCGTCAATAATACAAAACTAGTTGTCAACAAGTAGTAAACATAATGTGTCTTAGAAACTTAAAAAACAAGCAGTTTTGTTGTAGCATCTCTTCGATTATTATTACAACATAAAGGTGATATATATATATATATATCATATATAAAAGTATTCTGACTCATTTCATAACTATTCTCTGAAAACGTAGTTGTTTTCTAACGTCAATATTCTTCCTTCTTTACTTTTCTTTTTATATCTTGTCATTTCATCAGACAGATAAAATTAGACATGGCCTATATATGTCTAAGATACTTTGTTCTACCTAATATATTAATAAAATTTTATATTTAACAAAAGAATAGAATATAACACTATGCAGACAATTCTACTTCAATTTAAAAAAAAAAAGAAAATGTAAAAGAATTGCTATTTTCAATGGATGCACTAAGAAGCATAGCGTGATTTCTTTGTCTTTTTTTTTTTGAATTGTTTTTTTATTACTAGTTGCGTTCGTACAAAAGTTCTTTTTACATAGATTGCTATACACCTATTTGTTTTTAATTTCATGTTGTTAGAAAGCACAATTATTATGTATGCATATATTGAAAATAGTTTTTTAAAAAGAAAATCATGCAAGCTAATAATATATATTAAAACGAAAAGAAAAATCTACTATTTACTAAACATATATTAAAAAGTAGAATGAAATGAGGAAAAAATAAAAAAAGAAGAAAATATATATTATTTTACAATTTTGTTAAGTAGTTTGCTCTTAACGAATGTGAATAATAGAATAACAGTTGAATAAAAATTTTATCATAACTACTTACGAGTGTAAAAATAAAAAAAATAAAATTAATGATTACTTAGTATATGCCATTAGATTTTCTTATACAACAGCATATGATTAAGGTTATGTCATAATAGAAAAATTTTAAAATTCTACTTTATCTATTTATAGAAGCAGTTCTAAGGAATCATTCTTTATTCACAGTAATATTCTATAGGTCTTTGTCTTCACCTACTCTAAAGCTCTATTCAAGTCAATGTCAATGATGAGAATATTTGTAAATAGTAGTCCGTTTTTAATGAGTAATCTTATCAATGATAGACATAGTAATCTACATAGATTCAATGTAATACTTTATAAAGAAGTATATTCAAGTAGTATGGAAATTTCTTCTCTTAACATGAATAAAAAGAAGAAAAAAAAAAAAAAAAAAAGAAAGAATGAATGTATAAAATTTTATGAGTTCATAACCTTGATACACTCTCATATACAAAAGATCGATTATAATCTTGTAAGAACAAATAAAATTTATATAAACTGAAAATTTAAATATATATATATATATTTTAAAAATGTTCTATAGTTAATGTTTTTTTTTTCTTTTTATTCTGATCGAACATGTGAACAAGAATGTAAATAGATGACTATATGGAATAACCTTGTTGTTATTTAGTAGTCTTTTTTCTTCTTTTTCTACCACTTCGTTTTTTTTATTTGACTTCTTCTATTACTTAATTGTTTGTTATTTTTATCCTTATTACAAAAGAAAAAAGAAAGAGAGAGGATTTCAGTACAATTTAATGTTCATTTTGTATTAATAATCTTAGTAAAAACATAAATAAATTATTTTTTTTTATATGAAAATAAAATAGATATTACTATAATTATGATTAATTCCTAATTATTCTCATTCAAGTGTACATTCAAAATCAAGTATTAAATTTTTTTTTTTTTTGTTTAATAAATATCGCATGAAAAAACTTACTATATAGAGGCTAAAATAAATAAATGAACCAAAGTTTTTGTAATGCCTGCTAAAAGAACGAACTCAAACAACGTTTGTCTGAATCTCACGTCAATAGAATCAAATATTAATGATGAAGAGAGAGAGAGGGAGAGAAAGAGTATAAAGGAAAGAGAGATTACTGATTTGAATTGGCATCGACCGAGCAAAGAAAATATAACTCTCTTTTCTTCCTTCTTTTCTCATCATATAAGAACACAAAACAGAATGAGATCGCATCATTATGTTTGTTAAGTCCACAAATACTTTTGAGATGATTTACTTGAAAAATGACTATAGGAATATTTGAATTAATTTTTATTAAAATAAACTACTAAATTTCTTCAAGAAAAAAAACAAAAAAGAATCAAATACATGTCATGAAAATGACAAAAGTATTATCAACAAAAAAAAAAAATACTCAAATTTTTCTTTTCTATTTTTATATTTAAAACTAAAACGCATTTATCGTTAATACTTATATTATTTCATTTGATAAGAAAATAAAACACAAAAGATTATAAATTTTAAGTTCTATTAAAAAATTCACGTATTTTAAACTTACGATAATTTTTTAATGTTCTCGGAAATTTTTGAACAATCTTTTCATATATATATATTTTTGTTGACTTCAATTAAATATAAAGTACATTTTCAATCAAAACAAAAGAAGATGTATATGATTGAAATTTAATTTTAAAAAACAAGTACATCAATAGATAGAAAAAAATAGAGACCATAAAAAGAAAAACAAATACTTTAAGATCATATTAGTTTTATTTTTATTCTATACTCTGTCATTTGAAATATTTTTCTTCTTTGTACTTCCGACAATTCTCATCAATTACACATTAATCATTTTTTAGAAATTTATTTTCTTTAATATTCTTCTAGATTCATTCAATAAAAACCTATATGATTGATTTTATGAAAAGTAATTTTGAACATTAACGATAAAATTATTTAAGAATATTAAGTTAACAGCAGACATTTGATTAGTCATTACCACTTACTTAATGTCTTATCAAATTAATCTGTTAATGTTTTTTTTAAACATATTTACCTTTCTTTACCACAATATCCTACAATCTTTTCAAAGGGTTTTTTTTTCTCTAACCAAGTCATATTCATCTAATCTTTTATTTAAAACATTTTTGATTATAGTGATTATAACGATGAAAAAGTATTTAATTATTTAAGATCATACGTTATTTGAAATGTCATTTACGATATTGAATAGTATAGAATTTTAAACAGAAATTTGATGTATTTGTTGTTAAAAATAAATTAAACGAAAAGAATAAGACAAAAAATAATATGTTTTTTAAATCTGTTTCAAGAAAAAAAAATTAGTAAACAAATGTAAAAGCATTTTCGACTTTTTTTATTTGTACTCATTGCGATAAGGTTGTTATTTTTAACTAAATGTAAATTGCCAGATTATAATAAAACGTAGTTTCTTTTCCTTCGTTTGCTTTATCTGATAATTCGTCTTTGTAATACCATATACCTAAAGTTCAGAAATATTACCTATCAAACATTGAAAAATAAAAGATATTTCCATCTCTTTCAATATAGAATTTTGATAAATTATATTAATCAAGATAAACATTTTTACTGTAAATAATAGAATCTTAAATTATGTCTACTTCTTAAGTGTACCATACTTGGCAGTCTGAAAGCTTGATGCATTTTTATGTTCTCCTAATATACAAGAATAATCAAATACTGTCTGTATATAACAATACTATAATACAGTAATACTATGCGGGTATATTTCCTTACTTATAAAGTATAATAATAATGGGTGATCCATAATAAATGATTGCACTCTGTATTGCATATTTTACTTTCAAAATACATATTATTAATAAAACAATATATACTACGAGATGCAGGGTGAAAAGCTCTACAATCTAGGCAGTAAAACTTACTTTAATTGGGGAACTTTTATTTTCGAAAAACGCAAAATTCTGTGTGATCAATTTTTTTACACAAATGGGGCATCCTTTTTTTTCTTATTTTGTCTTTATACTACCCCTACATGCTTTCATAAGACAAATAAAATATACCAAAAGTTACAGTGTAAGAACCTCTACAATTTGGACAGAGCAGTTTATTTTATACATGAAATAAGTAAAAAGGAATTTTTCGTCCATGTTGAATAAAATGATGCTTTCACACCGGCGAAAATTGGTCATACATAATTTTCATAAGAAAAAGTACATAATTAAAATAAATTCTACTGCCTAAGTTGTAGAATTTTTTTCAGAGCAAAACATTTCAAGTAATAAAAAGATGAAACAGAAAAAGACCTTACGAAATTTTGCTTTGTTCGAAAACAAAAAAATAAAGCTTTACATTGTCGATTGTAGAGCTTTTCACATTGCGTCTCGTGGTATATTTTGTTTTATTAACAATATATATTTTGAAAGTAAAATATGCAATGCGCAAAGTGCGTCTGTTAATTAAGGGTCACCTATTATTTAATGTTGGTATAACAAATGATAATTTATCATTTGTAATCCAATCGAATTTATTTGAATGAGAAAAAGAATTTACCTACAATGAAAATCTTGTTCATTGATAGATAAATACATTTAACAAGAAGAGTGAACACACAGACAAAAAAAAACAAATACAAATTTAAGGATGTTTAACAATACAGAAATCAGACAACAACAAAAAGAAAGTATCCTTATTCAATTATTGTTGTTCATTTCATCAGACATATCTCTTTCATTTTTTTAAATTGGTTGAATCTTGAAATGTAAACTTATAAGTGAAAAGACAAAACATTTTAAATCTTGTACCAAATAATAAAAACAACGTAAACCATCTGGATCACGACTATTATTAATATCAATTAATGAGCCAATTTTTGATGTTGTAAATGAAATATGTTCATCACCAAGAACTATTTCAAGTTCTTGACGACCAGTACGATCTTGTGGTGGCCTTAAAAAAAAATATTTAAAAATAAAACTTTGTCTTAATTATTATACAAAAAAATAACTTTTCACAAAACTAAACTGAACAATATAATTTTCAGGACTGAAGATAAATTTAATAAATCTCGATAACCGATTTTTTTAAAGCTTTTTCTAATTCAATACTTTTTATTTATCAAATGAAAAAACTTTTCAAAATTTAAATGAGGTTTTTTTCTTTAAATACTTACCAAACAGCATCATCTTCTTTCATAATATCAGATTCATTAACAATTCTTTTAAGTTCTTCAATAGCAGCTCGATTAACATATACTTCTTTTCTAATTAATGTATCTTTTTTATAATTTGAATTATTTGCATAACGTAATTTTCCATCAGGTCGAAATTCAAATTCAAGAAATTCATGTCCAAATTTACCTTTATGACCTACATAATATCGTAAATAGAAATCATCATTTGATTCACTCATAATTTTCTTATTTATATCTAAATTAAATGAAGTATTGTTTAAACAAAAATAATGTTTATTGAAATCAATATTTTCAAAAAGAGAATTGCTATGCTATATATCATGATTCATCTCTTCTTTATTCTATTCAAAAACTAATCAGATTAGTTTGTCAAATATCCAAATGGTACTAAATTATTATTTAAATAAAAAAAATATTCACAAATTTATTGTGATAAACAATACAAAAATGTAGAAAATTAATAATAGACTCTTTTATTTATTGGAATCAGATTGAAGACTAGTGACATCTGCAAACACTGGGTAACTCAAAAGTACCGATGATCTTCATCATAGAATATCGAACAACAAATAGATTTATATCAAAACTAGGCAATAAAATAAAATGTATTTTACAAAATGAAATATAAGATTTATGCAAGTTTGTATTTCACTGTCTACCATCAAAGAGTTATGTCATTGTCATATTAAACCATATACATTCTTAGAATTCAGTAATAAATAATATATACTAAGGCAAAAGATATTTTCCTTATTTAGAATGTATTTTAATAATATCTCTTCTGCTTTTTCATTAGTATATACGAAAATGGTAAGAATATCGATCAAATATAAATATAAATTGATACTTAGACTTGAGTTGCTTCTAACCTTTGATAATGAGTTTTCTTAAAAATTCAACATACGAAATATTTAAACTTAAACTTGAAATGCAATCATCTGTATAAAATTAAAATTATACCTTATTCGAACACAAGATACACCTTATTTGATAAACATTTAGTTATAAGATTTCAAATCTTATAAAGATTATTATTTATCCTTTGAATAAATATCTTCCGAGCTAAAGATTAATTATACACTTGGTAGTCAATGGGCACATGTATTGAATATTTATAATTCTTATACATATAAAAGCGTACCAAATGTACATGATTTTTTTTTTTATTCTACATTCTGTAAATTAAATATAATATTATTGTATACTACTGCCATCTATATTAGTCAATAAAAGACTTATTATACTTTGGATGAATAAAACCAATCTTTATTGACAAATTTTCATTGATTATTGTTGAACGAACGATAATGACAGATGAATTTTTATACTTCCAATGATTCAATACAACTAATCATTTTTCTTTATTTGTCCTTAAAAAACTGTTATATTATATAAAGATTTAAACTAATGTATTATTCAATCATTGAATCATACTGGTCTAGTCTATATTTTCTTGACTATGAAAGAATAAGAAACTTACGAAAAAAAAAACGATGAAGAATATTCTCGACTAAACATGATGACAGTAGACAATAGTTATTTTCTTTCTTTTTAAAGCTCTGTAAGCTTCTGATAGGTTGAATATAATATTCTAAATGAATCATATTCCACTTAGTCTCAGTCTATAGATTCATTTTTATCTTACATCATTGTTATGATACGTGTACATAGTTATTCAACAATTTTCAAAATGTTTAAAAGAGGTAATAGATATATGAATACAAATAATGAATCATAAAAAGAAAATATCTATAATATATATATTGAAGAAAAAATTTTTTCATATTTTAGATGACAACAACCGATCAAGCCAAGACTGCTATTCTCCATTTTCCTTACTCATCTATTCAATTTATAGCTGATTCAAATCAATGTCAACATTTATCAGATGAATGTATTAAATATTTAACATTAGAAGCAACTGGTGTTGTTCGGTTTTTATTACAAGTGAATTGAGCAAAAAAAAAAAAGAATTTTTCTTTTTAAATTTTATTTTGATTAAGGATGCACTGAAATTTACAAGAAAATGTCGTCGAACTAAAATGATAACAGACGATTTTGAATCAACAATGAAAATGAGATATTTAGAAGTAAATTATTAAGAAAAAAAAAACAAATTTGAATTTTTAAAAACTTTTTATCTATAGCCAATTGTTGGATTTCGTTTATCAAATGGTAATTTACCATTTAAAACGACAACAGCAGTTGGTACAGGTCATCGAGAAGTTCAATGTATTGATGATCATGAATTACAACTTGATCAAGTTATTACTGCACCAATGCCAAAAATTCCTTTAGATTTTTCTATACGAAGTAAATTAATTTCAATTGAAAACATAATAAAACGCTCTCTCTCTCTCGATTTGTAGCTCATTGGCTTGCAATTGAAGGTAAACAACCAACAATTAATGAAAATCCTGAAATTATTACAAAAGTTGATCTAGCAACTGATTCATTAGATCCAGTAAAATATTTCGAAATAAAAAAAAATATTTTATTCAAATTAATTATAATCATTTTTAGATGAAATCATTAACAAAAAAACGATATAATCTCGATGCATCAAAAATTAAAACTTCAAATCCACATGAACTTTCTTTAGTAAGCTAAAAAAAGAAGTATTATCAAAATTCTTTAAATATATTCTTTATTTTTCTATATATAGGAACAACAAATTTATTATAAAGAAATAACTGAAGCATGTGTTGGATCTGAAGAACAAAAACGTCAAGTATGTTTTAGTATTTCTTTTTTTTTTATATTTAATTATTATTCGAATAAATTTTAGGAAGCTATTGCTAGTTTATCAACAGAAACTGGTCTTCATCAAATATTACCTCGAATTGTTTTATTTATATCTGAAGGTGTTAAAGTTAATTTAATGCAATATAATTTAGCAATATTAATTTATTTAATGAGAATGACAAGTGCATTACTTGAAAATAAATCTTTATATTGTGAAAAATATGTAAGTATTTTTTTGAAAAATTATCTAAAAGAATTCAAAAGTAATAATGAATATACTTTATTTCTTTTTTAAAAATTTTTCTTGATATAAACTAATAATAATTTTTTAATACTATTACATCATGCTTAAACCGATATTGTCTATATTTATGTTTAATTAAAAAGTTTATGAAATAAGTTAGAATACAATGTAATGATTATAAGTTCTACTTAGATTTTATTTGATTAAGTGAAATAATCAAAAATGATATGATGTCAGATGTGAAATTATTATGATACTTTCCGATTCAACACAATTGGGCGCCTTTTTATGAATGTATAATGTTTACATTAGAAACGAACTCAAATTACAGATGGAATGAAAGAAAAGAGATAGGATAAAAATGCAGAAGAGAATACAGGATGTTCTGAAAGATCCATAGGAAAGTTAATTCGAAATATCTCTTATAAAAATCAGGCGATTTAATTGATTTTTTAGGTAATATGTTAGTATATTTATTCAAATAAATGTCAGCTATAGATTGTACTAGAGATAGTTTTGAGAAATCAGTATAGTACTAAATGGACAACACTTTGAAAGACGGTCTAATGTTCGGATTGTCGGAACAGTTTGCTTAATCTCATGAATAGCAATAGACCGAATTATAACAGAATATCTTCTAATGAAACCGTATAAGATGTAATTTGTTTATTTTAGCTTCATCAATTATTTCCAGCTATTATGTCATGCATCTTAGCAAAACAACTTTGTGCTCGACCAGATGCAGATAATCATTGGGCATTACGTGATTATGCTGCATCACGTTGTGCTCAAATGGTCAAGTAAATAGAAATAGAAATTATTAAAATTTTTTACTTACATTTATGTTTTTTGTTTGTTAATTAGAATGTTTTCGGCTAATATTCATGGTTTACGTAATCGTATTGTACGAATTTTTTTACGGACATTTCATAGTGAACGTTTACCACTTGTTACTCATTATGGAGCACTTGTTGGTTTATGTGAAATGGGTCAAGAAGTAAATAATCTAAGAAATTTTAAAGAAATCTGACTTAAATTTTTCTAGACAATTGAAGAATTAGTATTTCCTATAATACGTACACTTGGTGATCGAATTGTAAAAGCATGTGAAAATCCTTCATTATCACCTATTGATAAAATAACAATTGATCGTATTAATAATGTTATATCAGTATGTATAATTTAATAAAAATAAATTAAATTACTTTATATTTAATAGAAATATATTCCAACTGCTTATCGTGCATCGCGTCAATCACCTGATGATCTTGAACATTTCAAACATGAATTTGGTAATTATTATGGTCATCGTTTACAAGCACAAATTAGTCAACTTCGC
>JAJEKB010018924.1:0-15830 GCA_022393335.1 Macrotrachela quadricornifera
CAGCAAATAAAATAAATGAATAGATAAATTGTATCTCGAGTAGTAGTAGCAGTACAGTATTACCGGAAACATACTATACTACCATAACCTATAATAGAATTCATGTAAAGAGGACGCTATTCATCAGTGAATAATGACATTTTTATAAGAAAAAAAAACAAGATATAAGATCGTTTCTTTTAATGTCGATGATTTTCCATATAAAAAATTAAAAATTTTTGTCAATAATATATTTAAAAGAGTACACACTTGTTTTCTCAATAAAAGATAAATATCTTTAGTTACTCATTTATTTTTTTTTTTGAAAACTCTTAAATTGACTTTATTGATGAATATATTAACAGATTAATTAAAATATTTTAAAAATTATAACATAATTTTATTTTGTTTTGAAAAGTTTTTATTTATCTTTATTTTTGATACATTGAAATAAAGTTTTAAACCGAATTTCTTATGAGCATTAATTATTACTATTATATGACTTGTGATCTTACGTTAATTGAATTTATAAGTAGATATCAAACAGCAAAAAATAAAGATAATATGTTTATATACAACTACGACATATTTTTCTATCAAAAATCTTTTTCATACATTGAATATTGTTCATAATTACAAGATGTTTATTATCAATCTCTTGATATATATAAATATTTGATTGAAAATATATTCATTTTGCTAGTTAAGTTAATAATAAAGCTATTTATTTTAATAACATTTGATCGTTTTAATATAAAGAAAAATCTAACTGAAAGAACACTGTTAAAGATTTGAATATAAGGTAGTTAAAGTTATTCAAACATTTTAGCCTTGTTTTGGATCAGGTGTACTAGCATCTTTGGGTGGTAAAGCAGCACGACCGATTTTCAATGCAGTTGCTACTTGAGTAAAATATGATCCTTGATGTTCGGCTACACCTAATTCTAATTGTGTTGGTTGTCGCTTTCCATCAGAACCGGCATAAGTGCCTATAAAAATTAAAAAAAATAAAATAAATAATTGAATATATAATATAATAAAATAACATACCAGCACCATATGCACTACCACCATGAACTTCATCCATATTGCCTAAAAGTGGACTTGTATAACCAATAGGTACCTATTTAAAACAAAAGAAATATTTTTTCAATAAGAAAAAAAACTGAAATTATTTTGAATACATACAAATAACATTCCATGATGAATAAAATTTGTTAATGATGTTAATGTTGTTGTTTCTTGTCTAAATAAAAATAATTAAATTTTGTTAATAAAAATGTTTTGTTTTCGTTGTATAATTATTTTCTTACCCACCACCTTGTGTACCAGTTGAAAAGAATACACCAATTGGTTTCCCAACAAGACCACCTTTCACCCATAATGAACCTGTTGCATCCCATACTGCTTTAACTTGTGCAGGCATTCCACCAAAACGAGTTGGATAACCAAATAGAATACCATCACAATTAACTAATGCATCTTCAAGTGTTATAGTATTTTCTCCACCATGACCACCAAATGATATTGTTGCTACACTTTTATCTTTTTCTGGTGCATGCATTTTTGCTAAAACTTCATTTGATAATGTTTCTGGTACTTGTATTAAACGAGCTTCAGCACCGGCTGCTTCAACACCTTTTAATACAGATTTGGCCACTAAAAATAAATAGATTATTTTAAATTTTTTTCTTTATTTTAAATATAAACATACATGCTTGAACATGACCATACATTGAATAGTAGATAATATGAATTCGGGCTTTGTTACTAGCAGCTTTTGAAGCCATTGATTTAGATTCTGTATAAGAGTGGTCACTATGACTATGAGTATCACTGCTAGATATAATAAAAATGATTATTCAAAAGCACTTTTATACGAATAATTAATATCACTATTTTACGAGTAAACTTCCCCGCCTTTTCTCTGTACTTTTCGTTCTTTCTTTGCTTTTTATGCACTGTCATGCTTACGTACACACTCATCACTATTTTTTATTTTCATTATCATTGTTCACTACTGTTTAGTAAGACGGACTAGTCGAGTCATAAAAAAAAGAATGAGAAAATAATATGATATCAATTACCTTTTCATATAATGACTAACTGTCTGAGTAATGTTGATTTCAATAGATATAATAACGAATGAAACGACCGAACGATGTTTAATAACACATTTAAAAATTATTCTATGTTCGAAAACAATAATTTCATTCTCTATGTGGTGTTATTCTTCATGACTAATAATTAAGCACACATAGATTGTGTTCCTAATATTTCATTCAAAATACTCTCAGATTTGCATTAAAAGCACTATGAATTTCAAATTATTCTAAAGTTTGAGAAGAATTAAACGTTTTCAAGTGTGCAAAATTTATTCTAATGTTCTAGGTACAGAACTGGAGCAATTGTCTTTCACATGATAAGCACTCTTCGCTCATGTCCAATCTGAGAAAAATAAACATCTAATTTAATTTCATTAACCTATATATTCAAAAAGAAGAAATATTTATATGATAAATTTTTATCTCGTAAAATCATTACGAAGAAGATATGGATAGAATTAAAAAAAACCACGACAATAAAAACTAATGTAGATATACTGAAAATATCTATATTTATATACGTTCAATCTGTTATTTAAATCCAGATAATGTCTCTTAAAACCTTAGATACTTAAGAAAAAAACAAATTAATGTTTTTTCGATACGATTATTTTCGAGGGTTTAATGCACTCGATATAAACATTAAAGAGAAATATTGCAATGCTATATTGACGAGGTAGAAAGAATAAGAAAAAACATGGCCTCATGATAGTTCGAACGAAATAGAATAGACAGACGGATATAATTTAGCTGAATAAGCGGCCCAATCAATTCCATACAGCAATTCTTTATTGCAATTTAAGAGAAATATCAATTCTTATATTTAAAATATACCAGGATTTTTAAAAAATCTTATTTCATAATCAACAAATAAGCTATTTTGAATGGTTAACTATTTTTCTCACATACAAGATGACGCTAGAAGACAATATGTATCAATAGTGAATCTTTTAACGTATTTTTCAATAATAGAGAAATTATTTATTCAAGAATATGTCAATATTATTCATTTGTTTTAATTCGATTTGTATTATTGCTCGAGAATCTTCACATTTTTTTAAAAGATTCTCTTAAAATATTTCAAAACGTATATTTTATAATTTTGAAAAATCTCTATATAAAATAATTATTTAATATTATTGACTAAAATCAACATATAATCAAGCATATTCCACAGATTATCAAATATAAAAAAATATATCAATGATTTATATTGGCAATTTTCATGCGATAACTAATCAATATCATTTGCATTTTGTATATGATAATTAAAGTTTTGTTCAATATATTTTCGTGTTAAATATCTGTGTTTATAAGCATTAGAATAATAGTAATTTCATTAATGGATAGTTTCAGATTATTTCGTCAATAATGTTATGAAAGATCTTTAATAAAAAAAAAAGATCATAATGTTTGATAAAATACATCGAAGTTAAATATTCACTATATTACAACGTTCTGTTGATTTTTACAAACATAATAGATTCAAAATATATAAAAGTTTCATATTAATATTTGGAGATAGTAAAATCTGATACTTATTAACGATTACATTCAATTTTAAATGTATATTAATAACGAAAATAAATTGATAAATAAACAAATGATCTTATCTTTACTATAAATTTATACTTTAGTTATAAATAGTCATTTTGAGACATATATTATAAACAAAATTACTAGACATAAAACTTCAAAGAACATATTACCATGTTATTTTAAAAAAAAAGGAACTATAATTAAGTTGCTTGAATTGTTTAAGAGATATTTACATTTACTATTTCAACAGACTTTTGAGACACCTTATATATCGTGACTGTCATATTATACAACACTATATAGTAATAATCGTATCATTAAAGCGAAAAAGTACCAAATTCAAAGTAGGTTTTTTTATAAATTACTTATAATTATTTCCGACTTATATAGAATTAAAATATAAAGAAAAGTATTATAAGAACTTTCTAAATATATCAAATTTTTATTTTAAATCTATATAATATATTATCATTTGTAACTCTAATATTAATATTAGTAATAAAAAAAACGTCTAAATACATTTAATATGATTATAATTTAAAATATCATTGCATATTATAAAAACAAAAATTAATTTCTTCTTTCTTTTTTCATTTCAAAACTCAGTCAACCAAATAAATTAGTTTCAATCATAACCTTGTAAATGTCCTATCCTCTTTTTTTTTTTGTTTTTATTATTTATACCTCTTATATTTCTTTTTTGACATTCATCGAGATAAATATAGAAACTATTTTTTATCCCAATTGTACAATAATATACTAAATAGACTTAAATTTTTTTTTTCAATAGATTGTGTAAGACTATGATTGATGTTTATGATGCAGTTTAATTGTAATGAAATTTTTAAAAAAACAGATAGATTATCCTTGATAATTAATATATACGAATATTCAAAATTCAATAATACAAATAAATTATAATTTAAATGTATTGAATAATTATTTAAATATTATTAATATTATTTATATAGTATGAATATATAAATCTTCGTATTGAAAAATCATGTGTTAAAACTGAATAATTTGTGATTTTTGAGTTAATTGACTTAGAAATTAACCATAAGGAGAAAAGAGAGATAGAATTTATTTATAGCATTTCTTTTAAAATATATCATGGTTCTTTTTCTTTCTTATTCTATAACACATATGTCACATAGTCTCTTATTAATATAACATAAAAAAAAAAAAGAAAGTTCTTATATCCTAAGAAGAATGAATCAGTACGACCTTTTCAAATTACTTTTATAAATTATCTTTCTTATTATTAGTATTTAATAAAAATAGTTATTTTAATTATTCTTTTTTATCTTATCTACTTGTTATATATTATGATTTTAAAAAAATCAAAGACTTAGTGTTGATGATTATAATGAGTAAAAAAAAATTTTCAGAAGATTATAACCATTAATAAGTTTATTCTATTTAAATTCGATTTAATATATATATGATTTTACCTTTTAAAAAAAAATTTAATTTTAATTAGATAAAAATGAACTTTATCCGAACAAAAAAAATAATATTCTTTTTTTTATTTCAATCAATCATCCGTATACTCTGTCTATCCTTTATGCATAAATAGATGATTTTAACTTGTTTTTCGAATGAGAAACGCTTACATAGTTACCTTTATAGTACTTAGAGACGGCAGATGAGTGCATATTTTTTTTAATCATATCATGAATATCAATCGGAAAAATCATATTACAATGACCTCGGTTTAAAAGAGGTCTGGATATTATTGTTCTTTTCCCCCTCAATTATGACTGTTTGTTGTTAGTGAAAATAATAAAAATGAGTTTTTTTTTGTTTTTTTGTTGCGAATAATATACAGACATTTATGTATTTAAAGATATATCGAAATAAAATGAAAAGAATGCAACAAATAATTTTTTAAAGAGAAGAAAATAAAAGAAAAAAAATAATTATATACGAAGTTAAATATAGAACAAAAAAAAAATGTTTCTATTTTGTTTGAAATCAAAATTTATAATCACTGTAAATTTGGTTTTTCCTTTTTTTTTTTCTATTTTTTTTTTGGTTCAAACAAAGATCACCGTATTTGACGACAATTGAGAATAGAAAGACAGATATATTTGTTTATTTTTTTTTTAATTGAGCGAAAATGACATTAACATTGTATAAACAAGATTAGCAAATGGTTGTCGTTCAAGTAAAGATTTATCTACATCAGCTCCAAATTTTTGATGTTCTAAAATTTGTCCAGTAATAGCCATTAATAATTTTTGTCCTTCAATTTCTCCATAACGATACATTAAATAAGATGATAATATATTAATATATTGTTCTTGTGCTTGTATTATATGACAAATTGTTTTTTCAGATGGTTGATGATAATAATTTGGATTAAAATTTGTTACTAAACATGGTGATAAAAAAAGTATTATTTGAACTAATTTGCTTATAGCTGAATCAAAACCAATTAAATGATTTAATTTTTGTATTAAATATTCTGCACGTGTTAATATATCTGTACCATAAACATATGCATAAACAGCATGACAAGATCTTTTTGGATGAAAATGTGTTAAATTATCATTTATATTCATTAAATCCATTGATGAAAATAATAATAGATAGTGTACATTAGTACGCACTAGCCATGCACGATCATTACTATTCATATCCATTGAAAATGTTGGAATTGTAGCTCGAAAAAATGATACTAATGCTGTAAGACGTACAGTTAATACACTCATAAATGTATGTTCTTTCAAACGACATTTTATTGGTTGTCCACTTAAAAATTCTTCACGTTGTTCTTCAGCTTGTAATAATGGATGTAAACAAAAATGTTCATATGCACTACGAATATTTGTTAATTGTACCCAATCATTAGATGATAATGGCGTTGAACATTTATCAATTGAAAATACATCAAATGTAGATAACTAAAGAAAAATAAATAAATAAATAAATATAATAAGATTTTTTTTTCTATTTTAACTTACAGTATGTGAAGTAGGCTGATTATGTTTTTGTGATGAAGGTGATATTGTTGCTGCTAAAAGTTTTTCTTTTCGTTGTAAACGATTTGCTTTAACAAGTTGTAAACGAGCAGCACGTTCTTCATCTGTTCGAATTAAATCTTTTTGCATACCAACAGAAAAACATTTTGCTAAACGACATGTTGGACATTGTCGTCGTGTACGTTCATTAACTGGACATTGTCCGCCAAAACGACAAGGTGGTAATGCCTAATTTAATAAAAAGTAAAAAATAAAATTTGATTTTTGTTTTATTTTAATCTATTTAACTTACTGAACCAGTTCGACCATTTCGTCGAAAAAAAGCTTTACATGTTGAACAAGTAATAACACCAAAATTTCGACCTGTATTCTTTTCAAAGCCACAAACACGACATGGATCGCCAGGCGAAACTCGATGTGAAATGTGAGAATGTATCTAAAGAGAAAAAAAAAATTTATTTTTCAAGTATGATTAATTTCTTTCTTTCATACATATAATAATGCAAATAAATAACCTACCTTCATTCTCATGATTAAAGAGTAGAGTCAAGATGACCTTTATAATATTTTGTCCTATTTGAATATTCTACTTAAAGTATAAATAAAAACAACAGTGTCTGATCATCTGTAGATCTTCATATTGTATTTTAATTCTTATTCTATGGTAATGATAAAGTATTGTATCTTTTAAATATAGTGATTTGATAAAAATATCTATTATATTTGTATCATCTGCTATAACCATTGAGAATGTAATGTAAAGGAATGGAAGGAAAGAAAAGAAATAATACTGGATTGCAGTTTTTTTTTATAGAAAATCAGTAAAATATTTCAAATTAGAATGTTTTTTCGTAAAACAAAGATAATGTTCTTTTATTATTAAAAACATTTTAAAAAAGAATTGAAAAATTACCTTTTGTTTTCATACAAAAAAACCTTTTAACTCTCGAATTCAAATGATTTTAGTTTTTATATTCTCATGAAAATAAATATCGAAATATAATTTACACTTTTATATAAATACAAATATCATTTAATACTTATTTTTTTCCCTTATAATCATCAATAACAAGTACCTAGCTTCTTCATACATACATATATACAAATATCTATTCTTTACCTTTTTTGGTAGACGATTCATAAATAGTGAATTCGTATTATAATTTTCATTTTTCCCATATTGATGGTGCATATCTTCATGATTATATGTATCCATCATATTCAACATTTTATTCACCGGGATACAAAGCTGATTTGTCTTGTTCTTGTAATATAACTCGTATATATGCGTCTATGAAGGTAATGGTATATATGTTTGCACTTGAGTAATAGTAATTCTACGTTCTGTTTTTTTTCTCTTTCGTCTATAACAACAAGATGAATCGAGAGAAGAAAAAAAAAGAAAAAAGAAAGAAGGACTTGAAACATTTTCTTTTTTTTTTCATACTCATACTATCGTTCTCTTCTCTGTCAATGAGTGTAGATTTTACATGAAGGACACATTCGTCTTAGTTTGCAAGAAGTAGGACACATCAGTATATTAAGCTAATAGAAAGGAAAAATCGCGCATAAAAAAAAAAAAAAAAAAAAAAGAACTGAGCATAAAGAATATAGCGTACAGTCATGCTCATTTATTGCTTTTAAATAACAATGATAAATTCTTCAGATTATGATATCGTTGAAAAAATATAAATAAATTAAATAGGATGATGATATGTATCATACAACTAGGTATCATATCAAGAATGTGAATAAAGACTTTTTTTAGTAACTTTAATTAATCATGAATGAGCATCATCACTATAAAAAAATGGACTAAAACTCAAGCTCGTGTCCGTACACGTGAGGTACTGGAGGAACATTATTTGTTACAAAAAAAAATTGAATTTGTTATATATAGTTTAATTATAGATTAACAATTACGATTAGAAGCATTTGTCTCGAGAATTAATTCATATGTCACAGAAAACACTATAATGTTTCTATGTCATTCTTTTTTCTATTCAAATATTTAAAATAGGAAACTTTGAATAAGTTTTCATGTTTGATTAATTTCTTTATATAAGGTTTATTTCGAAAAAAATATTATCTGAATGCTTTCATCTACTAACTGATTAAAAATAAAGAGTTTTCTATCATTAAACAAAAAGAAAAAAAATACTGACTAATTATTCTTCTTATTATTATTTTAATTAATGCAATTTAATTTCATCTTTTACTCTTAAACGATATTATTTCATCTTATTTTTACCTCTCAAAAAAGTGCACTTAATACTCCCAATGCTCTATTAACGTGATAATCATGATCATATAGAAAAAAAAAAACTTTTTATAAATATTCACTGGTGATGTTGATATTTATCTTGTTATAATTTTAGGGTTGTATAAGGAATTAATTAATATAAATTAGAGGATATAAACACGTGTTTCTTTATCATTAAGCCTCGTGCCATTACTGAGGAAGTTCTTTTTACCCATAAGTACGTTTTATTATTATAAAAAGTACTAAAGCACTTGCGTCCTTCTTTTTTTTCTTTCTTTCTTTGTCGGTAGAATCATTAAACGCGTAGCGACAAGCAAAAAAATGGGTTAAGCAAAAAATAGAAAAAAATGAGACGCAAAAGACACATCGGAAGATGTTTTTTTTCTGATGAAATAGGGAGGAAGAACAGAAAAATTGTAGTTCTGAGGTCGCCGCAGTCTGTGTCTATAATGTTCGCAGAATACTAATAAATATATATATATACATCTAGAATGTACCGAAGGACTCAGCTTGTATATATAAAAGAATTTAAAAAAACTATACATCTCTGGACAATTTTTAATTATTAAATACTTAATTATCTATGAAATTGAAATTTTTGAATATAAGAAAAAACAATTTTATTATATATATTGTTCTTATTTCCTTTTATTAGAAAACTAGGTTATTTCCTATGATTCAAACTTGATGCCTCGTGCTATTGACACGTGATCAAATATATATATTATAATAAAATATTTCTGGGCAATAAAAGATATATTAAATATTTATAGATTTATCTTTTGAATAGTTTAATAACATTTATAAGATACGAATAAATAATAGTATTAAAATAATTGTAATATCAAGTAAATAAATGAAATTATTTTTATATTTAAATAAATTGCGAATAATGCAAAACTAGAGCAAATTTTTTTTTTGTATATTGTTTAAGATAACCCGACTAACTGAGTAGGAATGTGTGTAATTTAAATTTTTTTTTTGAAAGGTTTTTGATAGAAAAATACGGATTTCTTTGATGATCTTGAGTGATTCTATAGTCCAAAAATTTTATATAATTTTTAATTTTTTTTCAATTTTTGAAAATTCTCATACTATTGAAAATATAAAACTGACATATTAAGATTCGTCGTAAAAAGTTATGGTGATTGCATTGATTTCTTATCTTTTTATAATATGCCTTAGAAAAAATATATTTATAGAATTTATGGAATTTGACAATGAGAATGTTTTTCAAAGTCATCTAGTCTTTCCTATGCCATGATATTTTCACTTTTATACGCCATTAGAATTGTCAAATATTTCGCTTCAAAAGTAAAACTTTAATTTTTTTTTTTGAAGTATTGCTTTGTTATAGACTAAAACTATTTAACCTTAGTTCACGAGTATTCAAGAGTCCTCAACCTTGAAATTCTGCTTGTCATAAACAATTTTCTTCGTCAGTACTTAGTATTTTTTTTTCTGATAAAAATGACAGATTTAGAATTAGCATAAAAACCTGAGTAGACTAGATTAATTTTCTTTCATTTCGAAAGACTCCGACTTTTTTGACAAATCTTGACCTGAAGAAAATAGCCTGGATTTTTATGAAAGATGCGAATCAAGTTAATATATTGACATCATTCTTAATAGACTCAGTCTTTTTATGTTGGTTTCAAATCTACCGTTTAATCGAAAAAAGACCGAATTTTGATAAAGAAAATCATGTATTACTGACGAAATTTTATGGTTTTGAAACTTTTGAATACTAGTGAAACTAGGTTAAAGGATTTTTTTTCTAGAAAGATGCCATGACATGGGAAAAAAGGCAGATAACATTGCAAAAAACATTAAATTTTTTACATTGTTCTCATTATTAGACTACGTATATTCTAAAAATATATTTATATTGAGAAATACCAAAACGAGATTAGAAATAGGTACAATAAATGCATTTTGTCACGATGAATCTTAATATGTTATTTTTCTAATTCCAACAAAATGAAAATTTAGCTAGTGAAGCTTTCTTCAATTATATATAAAAAACGAAAAGAAAATTATTTTAATTTTGTATTACTCATAGTCTAAATATAAAAACTACAGTAAAAGCAAAAGAAAAAGAATGACATATTGATATTATTTACGTCTAATAATTTTCTATTTCGTTATTTTATTTTTTTACTTAATAATCCATAAAATTCTGAAGAGTTTTTAATCAAATATTCAGAAATTTATCTTAATAAAAAAATTATTTTGTTGTTTAGTATATATATTTAGTTTGTTGATGAAGTTATAAAAGAATAACTTTGTCAACAAAGTAATATTTTATATATTTGAATTGCTTTTTATCTCTTCTATATAATATATTTAATTGAACGGCTGTATGTAAATAGTTTTTTATTTGAATAAAAATAGTTTCGATGATTTTATAGGATTTCTTTAAGTATTTTGTGAGATGTGTTGCATATTAAAAAAAAATATCTGTATAATTATTTATATTTTTTATAAAAATAATTATGAAAAAAAAAGAAAATAAAATACATTTGGTTAATTAGATTGATAATAATATGACTAATGTCGATTTTTATTCTCAATAATTTCATTTTTAAAATAAAAATACATCGCACTAACAACAATTGTAAAATGTGTACGCAAAAAATTATCATTAAACTTTATAGATATTAAAGATCTTTGTTTTCTTTTTAATGAAGAAAAAAAAATTCATTTCATACGTTTTTTTTTCAAATTTTTATTTTGTAAAAATTGTTTCAAAACCTTTAATTTTGTATAAAAAAATTTGATTGTATATTCAAAGTTGACTCTATCCTTATGCTAATGAAAACTATATGTGATATGAATCGAATTCATGATTGCAAATCATGCGTTATAAATGTGATATAATTTTATCAAATTGATAAAGATAAACTTACTTTCGAATTGTTTTTCTTAATATATTGAATACATCAGTTATGTTTTCTATGAGAGTTAATGGTAAAAGAAAATCCAAAGTATTTAACTACTGATTTTAAGATTTATTATGAGAAAAAGCGATAAAACTTTGACACTATCGATATTATATATATTTATTTATGTATAAACAGATACACCTACTGGTTATTTTAATTAAAAATTTTTTCTTTAACCTTTTACGACCGGACATTCGCAATATGTCGTACTCTCCTATGGGAAAATGTTACCTTTAGGGTACGCCCGACCGTAAAGGGTTAAACTTTAATTAAACTTTCTGAATTCTCTGTTTACGTCAGAAAACTCCAACTCACTGGAAATATGATACTATCATAAAAAACATAGGGGTTAGAATATAATATAATAAAAATCGAATAAAGCATCAAACAACTCGAGATGTTTAATAATCATCTGATATATGTCAAGGAAAAAAATCGATTATGCATCTTTCTCATGTAACGATCAATATTTTTTGATAAACTGTTTATTTTATAGCGAATAAATCAATACCTTCACAGTTCAGTACTTATTAAACAAATAGATGTCTCTAATTTTTATCATTATTTCCTGATACTCTTCTTGTTTAATCTCAAACTTATAATACATATACATCTTTTAATAGTTAATACATTCAAAAAAGTTACAGTCATAAACACTAATACATAAAGGATCTATTTTTTTTTATTCTCGAATTGCTTAAGAATGGATTACCTAAAAGTTCTGAAACTTTCATGGTAGATAGATATCAAGTAGTAGAACAGAACTTGTCATATATTCAGAATTTTTGGATGCTTTCTTCTGTAACAAAAATAGAACGCAAGAAACCCAAATTACCTAAAGTTTTTCATCGCAAACATTCAAAACTTATTTTTGATGTGTGCATTTTTTGTAATAATTAGAACTAAATATAGATGTAAGCTTTTTTTTCTTCCGTGAAAAATATTATTTCCTTTGCTTCGAAGAATCAAAATACTGGAAGCTCTGGCAAAAAGCGCGGTGTTTTTCCTTGGAGCACATTTTGTAAAATCTAACAAGAATCGTTCACGTAATATTTTAAGAAAAGTAAAAGACGTATACATTTTGATTTGATTCGAACTGCTACAATCAAGATTGTTCAGTTAAATCAACAAGTATCTTGGAAAAAAAGAAAGAAAACTCTAATTTTTATTTTATATTTCAAATAAAATTTCTATGTCGAGTTTTATTTCTAAATCGACAAAAAATAAGTTGCTTAACATCACGTCGAAAATCTGATGAAAATATAAATTTAATATAAAATTTATTCGTATATGTTGATGCTTCCCACATTATAAATAATGCATTTAATAATTTCCATTTATTAGCTTTATTTGTATTGTATCTACAATAAAAACGATAATTAATTTCATATTGATGCATTTGTTGGTTGAATAATTGTAATATTGTAATAGGTAAAACAGCAAAAAATGTATATATACTTAAGAAAACAAGTACAATAGAAAATGTTTGTTGTTGACGATGAATCGAACTGAAACTATTTCGATTATAATGACAACGATTCCAACAAACATATAAAGTACATAAAATAATAATTAAACATGGAATTAATCGACAAAATAAATGAATATATGGCCATATAAAATAAAACCATAAATAAGCATGATCATATACAGAACATGATTGACCATATATAGTAAATGATTTTTGATAATATTTAAGTGAAAAACGATAATGAATAAGAAATAAAATAAATGTTGTATATGTAAAAAATATTTTAATAAGAATACGTTTATTTGTTATTTTTATATATGTTTTTTGTGGTTTATTAATAATACAAATTCTATCAATATTTAATAGAACAAGTAAAATAAGAGATATAAATGCTGTACTAACAACAAATGGATAAAAATAAGCACAATTTAATATTTCTCGTGGATCAGGTGCAAGATTAACGGCATCAAGCCAATCCCAAAATAGAAATGTTAAATAAATAGATTCAGCTATAGCCATAAATATAAAATAGAAAGAAGTTGGATGAAAACGTCGTCGATCAGAATTTAAAATAGTTACTATCATTAATAAATGACCAGGTATACCAATAATAGGAAGTAAAAAGGCACCTATTTGCCAAACGATTACATCGATTCCTTTATTATTCAATGAACATATTAATGTTGTTGTAGTATTATTCATTATTGTTTTCTATAGAATAAAACTATAGTTATTTTTTAATCAACATTTTTGTTTTATTATTATTATAATACATTATAACAGATATTTCCTTTCTCGATGTCATAGAGATACATACAATGTTTGGAATAATAATGAGAAATAAGTGCTATTTCATATATATCAATAGATTTGATAATATAAAACATGATTTTTCGATAGGTTAAAAGTAGAATTGATAGCTCTAAGGTAGTTTTTCTATTGTATAGATATTAATTAACAAGTAAATCAACTTTCTTCAATTTTCGACAAAACTATTAATCTAATGCTGTTGATAATCAATAAAAAGAAGAATACTTTCCTCACATATGTTATATTCATGCAATAATGATCTTCGAATTCTTTGAAAGACAAAAAAAAATGTTGCTTAACTATAATCGACAGTGATTTCAACGCATAGGTTATATCTCATACTTAAAAACGGCCACTTTTTTTTTTAAAGAACGACAACAGAACATAGTATATAATACAACGTAATGACTAAAAACAAATTAAATTCATTATAAAATACATCTATCTAAAAGTCAAATCTTTTGACATTTCTGATATTCTTTTTTTTTCTAGAAAATGTCATTTCTCGTTATTTAATCTCATAAATAATATTTTAATAGTACTTACTTCGTATTTTAAGTGAGTATATTTATGAGCATTAAATCAAAAGTTTTAAAGGGTAGGTAAACTATTCGAATAGCTGATAAAATATGAATCCATTCGTTTTTAGTTATTCTTTTTTTTTGTTCTATGAGAAAATAAAAAAAGGACTAGTTTGGTATTCTGTCATCTGTCTAATGCTAATTTTAAATATCTAATGATTGATTTATGAACAAACTCAAAATAATTTCCTGTAAGATCTATTCGTGCTTTGCAATATAAAAGATAAATTACTAGACTATTTATAAAACATTCATTCGATTTTTATAAATATACAGGATACAAATTGCATGACACTTTATCATGTTATTTTTTTGAATCTATTTTATGTTAGATCAAGCATAAGCTACTATATGATGAAATACACTGAAATAATGATCAGAAAAAAAAACAAATGAGAGGCAAGAAAGAAAAAGAAATATCCAACCATTAACTTTTATAATGTGAAAAAAGAAGATTAGTAGAGTATTTTTGAAGAAACTAATCTAATTAAATTTTACCGATTTGTCCACACAGAAATAAACAATGAGAGAAACTATACTTAGTATATATTTTCCGATTTTTAAATGTGTGTCCTAATAAAATCGTATGACTATTTCTCACAACAAACTTCTTTGCATTCGTGCATAGAACAGTGTACATGAGTAGCATTTATATTTATACTCACATGCACCATATGCAGCTCTTTTTTGGCAATGAAGATTTTATCTGTTTCTGTAAAGGTTAACAAAATAAACATTATTATAGAGTGACAAAAGTATTCAATAGAAAAAATTAACAATATGCACTTCTTTTTACTTTTTAAAGTCTGGTGTTACAGAAGGAAAAATTGATCGTAGATTATGAATTCACCAAAAATAAAAAATAACAGCAAATTTAGAAAATATCAGAAGTTGAAATAAAATTTATAAAGATGATAAAAAAGAGAATATCTTCCCTAGAGCACATAAATATATTTTTCCTTTCCTGTGAATTCAGTAGAAGCATCGAAGATTTTTATCCCTCATACAACATATCCCTTATTCCTTCACAATCGTCAACAAATGACTCTTCAATCATTAGTTGTCTTGTTATGGCAAGCGCAAGTCATTTTGCATTAAATTTGTAATTATTATGAACTACTTAATCTACTATTATTTGCCAATGTCCTGT
>JAJEKB010018924.1:15840-33727 GCA_022393335.1 Macrotrachela quadricornifera
TATGAACTACTTAATCTACTATTATTTGCCAATGTCCTGTTAATTATCCAAGTGGAAACTTTTTTCAAATTGGTATGTGTAGATTTTTAAATAATATTTGTGAGTTTTTATTGTATTGCACTATTTGAATCAATGAATATGTTGCCTATCATTTTCTGTCTTTGAAGCAATAGAAATTAACAATAAACAACACCTTTTTTCATCAAGTTCAAAATTCACGAAACGACTATTTAATTAGTAGTATTCTGATGAAAAATAAACAGTGATAGATTATTTATTTCAAATGAGAATAGTGTAGATGGTAAAATAAAATAAATTAACTAGCTAGTAAAAAAATATTTTTTTTCCGCTGTCTAATCTGAAACTTAATTTATTTTTGCTTTTTTTTAGACTTGGACGTCTTCAAATCTTCATAATTTTGACGAATGTTTTTTTTGTATTGTTTATATTTTATTTTATTAAATAATAAATAAGAAAAAGACTCACCAACGAAGAATCATTCATCATCTGTTCTTATACAATCAACAACAAAGACATGTTTTTGAAAGATGATTATTTAATTGAACGTGAGAAAGACATTATGATTTCCTAGGCCAGACAATAAAAATTTAGCAATTAAATCTGATCTCCTTTGATATATCTCTTAAATAGTATTTTTGAAAATCAATTTAATATAGATTTTTCTCTCTAGTTCAATATGTATATACTAAGTTTATTTCAGAAACAAATGTTTAACACTAGATCAATTGGTTATAGCTGACCACAGATCATATTACTGTTCCTGACCTTCTATCGGTAAAAGAATAAAAATTTGTCAAAATAAAATGTGAGAAAAAGCAAAGGTATTTATGTAATTTCGATTGTTTTTGCTTGAAGAAACCTTTGATAAGGTGAATAAATTTTTTTTTATCAATATTTATGTAAATATAAACATAATTTATAAATAAATAAATAAATGAAATTGACTTTATATTGACAAACTTACAAGTGTGATTAGTTTATAGCTATAAAAATATAAGTGCTTTTTTGTTCATTAAAAGATAAATCTAAATCTTTTTTTCTCTCAAAAGTAATCCAATGGAACAAAAAATGATGAACTATTTTTTTTCTCTATAATAAAATTATGAATTGAATATTTAAAAAGAAAAAATATTGATTGTACATATATTATGTCTTATAACCTTTGAATCCTTACAAATAAATGTTTATTTGACTTTCTCTCTTCTTTTTTTTTTTCGTTCCCGACATCTTATATATACATATATATATATATACATATGTGCAAGTTGAATTGTAATGTTTTTCTTGTATTGACAAGACGTTCGCTACCATAGAGAGTTCTTTATTCAATTCTACTCTTCTCATTTTATGTTTATTTAGTATGTTCGTTCTTGCTGCCTTTAACTCTCGATTCAAACAAACTGATTGAAATATTCTCTCAGGATTTTTTTTTCTCTCTTTTCTTTTTACAACCTCGTTTTGATTTCACTTTTACTTCTTCAAACGTTTTTCTCCTTCTTCTTCTTTCTTACTAGAATATATTACTTGTGGTTTGAACATCGTTTAAACACATATAGCAGAAGAAGAAGAAGAAGTAAAAAAGACAATATGAATGAGAATGATGATTATACACATGTTCAACGACGTCTTTGTGCTGTTATGGCTAAATCTGAATGGACATCATCTCGTATGCGTATGCAAAAAAGTGGTGAAGAATTACGTGAACGTCGAGCTAAATCACATCAAACAGCAAATAAATTTTTACAAGAACTTCTTGATAAACGAATTGATAGTGATTTAATTGATGATAATGGTGCAGTTGATCGTTATCATAAATTTGTTAAATATAAATTACCATTAAATGATGATACAAATAGTACATTAGATGAATTTGATCGACGATTACGTGCATTAAATAATAATCGACGAAATCAACTAACGAAATTAAATAATCAAAATTTAAATACAATAATCATTGAAAATCAACATGAAGATTTTAATGATGATTTACAATCAACAAGTGAAGTTTATAATGTTAATAAAGATATTGTACAACAAATACATAATGAAGAACGAGTATGTGTAAACATAATAAAAAAAAAAAACTTTTTTTTTTTCAATTTAATAAAGTAACAAATTTTTTGTTCATTTAATATACAAAGTATTTAAATCTAGCTTATTCTTTAAGATCAATTTACTTGTAAGGTATCACAATGTTAATTAATATTCATTTTAAAAGAAACAGTATAGTTAAGGTTGACCTTGCTTTATAATTATTTTCCGTAGAAAAAAATCATGATTTGTGACAAGAGTAAAATTACCGCTCTCTTTTTTTTTCTTACAAATATGAGATTTTTTCAAATTATATCATTATTTTACAAGAAAATAACTCAAAAAAATACTTTATATAATAGAAGAAGAAATTCACTATTCAATTATATAATTGAAAAATACAATACAATATTATAAGTAAGCTATAAAAATCTTAAAATACTAATAGCAATAATTACTATGATATTTCATTGTATAGAGAAACGTCTTTTACTACTAAATAAAGTATTTTTTTTTCGATTACATTAACGAATCGAACTAATTAGTTATTTCTTTTTAAGAATCAAAATATTTTCAAATAAAAATCATTATTAATCTAGAAAATCGTCGATCATATCCTTTTTCATTGTTTGTATTTATGATGTAATCAGAAAAAAATTTCTAGAAGGTTTGGTTCTCTTATGAATTATTTCTAAAGAGAAAAGAACTTACATCTATATACTCAATAGATTGAAATTTTTCTAGAAAGAATTGAACCCTCTGTAGAGTACTTCTTTGATTACACCATTAGTTTATATGAATGATAGAATAAACTTTAAGCTATTGAATAATTTATTAAAGCTAATATAAAATTCTTTCATTGTTTTAAATACACAGTTAAAGTTCTAGTTGTTCATATAAGTTTTATTGTTAACAGATTTCTTCAAAATTGAATAAATAAGATCTTAAAACTTCTTTTTTTCATCATACATCATTCTCAATAACAAAATAATATATTATAAAAATCCTATAAATTCATTTCCCGCTGTGTTTAATTTTTAAAATTTCAAGGTTAAATCTATGTTTTCTTTTTTTTTGATTTCAATATGAATTAATTTAAACAATTTCTTCGATATATTTTATAGCCTAAACCATCGAGAATTCTTCCATCAATATCATCAATTCCTATAACATCAACACCAAATGATACAACAAATGAAATAATTACTTCTGTCTTTCATGATGATGATGAACATCAAGAATTATCTAATGTTCAATCAATGAATATATCTTTTATTGATAGTCAAGCAAATCATATTGAATCACCTGTTAATGAACATCATTCATCATTAGATAAAACTGAAGCATTTAATTCTTCAACATCATCACCATTAAATAATTCCTTAACACAAATTTTATATGCACCTAAAGCACGTCGACCAGATACTAATGAAATCGTTATATCTTCATCAAAAAGTCCAGTATCACATGTATCAACAAATACATCATTATTTAATCATTGTTATTTTCCACGTTCATTAACATCACGTGGAAAATTAAATATAAATTCAACATTAAAACGTCAATTACCATCACTTCCAATATTACAATCAACTGAAGAAAAACAAATTGAAATTGAACAATTTGATAAAAATCAATTATTTAATTTTCTTGATCATTTAAATACTGATTTTAATCAATATTCACATATAAATTTTACTAATATGCTTGATCAATTAACATTATCAACAATTATTTCTAATAATCAAAATGAAATCGATAAAAATTTTTCAATAGAAAATCTTTCAATAATTGATAATAATCAAGAAGAATATATTCTTCCAAATATTTTTGATCAAACATTATCATCAACACAAGAAAAACTTTTTTATACAACATTAACTATTCATATGGATGATACAAAAAATATTTTTCTTTATACAATGACATTCAGTACAGTGCAATTAAGTGCATCTATATTACTTCCATATTCAATACTTAATGGTCGACGACCTTTATTAACATGTTCAAAACAAACACATTTTAAAGAAATTCAATCGAAACAAAAAAGATATACAAATCAAGTAACAGCTATTGAATCATGTTTAAATATAGATCATCTTCAACAAAATGATATTATATTAAAAGTAAAAATTATTTATAAATATACACAAAAAAAAAATAATTAGATCCTTTTTTTTATATTTTAGATTAATGATCAATCTGTATGGGGTTTAAATACTGATGCAATTATTGATATTCTAAAACAACATGACAAACAATCTAAAAGTTGTTCTTTAACAATAGCTCGGTTATGTCAACCATTTGTTTAGTTTTTATTATTTAAACAAAACAAACATAATTAGAATAATAAATATATAAATACCAACTGTTTTTTTTTATAACAAGATAAGAGATAGTAGTATAAATACTACTGAAGAAAAATACCAACTGATGTTCTTTGTTAAAAATTATATAACATTCATAGTCTTATATAAGTTTTTATTACGACATAGTCTTATAAATATAAAGGTATTGCTGTATATATCGTGATCTAGATTATCATTTTAAAAATATTTATTATTTAAATTGTTTCTCTATAATGAACTATATAATAAAAATCTATTAAAACTAATATTTGTAACCATAATTTTTGTAAAATAATTTGCAATACGACATTGAGATATTTTGTCTATTATTGATTCATATTGTGCAAGTATCGATATTTACCATTATAAATGATCATAACGATATGATGAACTGACAAGAAAATCTTTCTAACTGATACCTTTCATTTAAGCTCATACTTTACTTATAAATCGATCTTAGAATATAGATAAAAATTATAAAAGACTTCGTATCATTAAGCTTTGTCTCTTGAATTATGTCTGTTTTATTAAATGTTCCGGTTATAGCAGCAGAATATGAAAATAATTGTAGTAACCAATTTTCGCTTGAAATCTTACTCAACAGTAAATCTTATAATATTCTGCAAATATATCATGTCAAAAGAGGAAATGTCTGTTGGAGTTGAAACTCTCAGGATGTTATAAAGACCATAAGATTTATTTTTAGGTGAAATTTCAAGTGAAAACTCCTTTTTATGAGTTTTTCGTACTACACATTTATAGACTGAAAATTTAGCACTCGAGAAAAAAAAGGCCTAATAATATGAAATCCTTTAGAATTTGTATCAGTACTATGCCTTCTTCCTACTTATGAGCAAAGCATGGGCTCAAACAGAAGTTGTCAGTTGATAGGATTCTCTCGTAAAATTTTGAGATAATATTTTTAATAATGTTACATTTTTTAATGTTTTTTAAACGATTTTATCATATTATTTCTTGTTCTATACAAATTTAAGTTTAATCTAGAAAAATTCTTTATCTATATTTTATTGATGATGCTTTAAATATATAAAAAACTAAATTTTTAAAATTTATGAAATAATTTTATTACTTTAAAAAAATAATCGAAAACAAATCACATAAAATTTATCCTTTCGTTTGAGTGATAGATTTGTTATTTTTATAGCTTAGACTTTGTATTTTGTTTAATTGATGTCCAAACAGGATGAACCTATATAAAAATAAAAATTACAAATAAATCATTCCTCAATTATTATTATTACTTTATATCGATTAGCTGGATTTAATCGAGCACGTTCCATTAATGCTTCATAAACTTGTCCATCATATCGACCAAGACATGAATCTATTATAGTAAAAGAATAAATTAAAAATAAATATATTTGAAAATATTTACTAAGTTCATTATCATGAAAATCAAAAGCATCAACAAGTGCAACAAGATTTGGTCGTAGACGAGTATACATATCAGGTAAACTATATGTTTCTAATTGATAAATTTGTTCAGATGTTAATAATTTTAACTAAAATTAGTTATAAAATAAAATAAAAAAATTTTTCTAATCAATTTTATTTTACTCGTATAAAATCATGTGCTTGATTTCGTAATGTATGAATAGCAAATACATGAAAAAGTTGTTGAAAAACAACTGTCAATGATTGATGTTCAGATGCTTTACATACACCCTCATAAAATGCACGTAAAATAAATGTTTCTATATAAGCCTAATCATTTTAAATAAAAAAATAATAATAAATCTAATTGATTATTTTTTATTATTATAACATACTTTAGCAATATGTACGAGTTCAATAGAATTTTTCGAAAATGTCTCATAAGATGTTGTTGTTGTTGATGATGATTGAACTATACGATTTGAAATTGATTTTAAAAGCCTATAATTTATGAATATAAAATATTAAAAAAGACAAAAAAAAAACTAAAATATTATTTTAATTATTTACATTTGTGTTCGACATTCGAATAATCGACAATAATCATCAAGATTAACAATAGTTGATGGAGCTGATTTTGTTGAATATAAATACGCATTTGATGATTGCGGATTTATTTCATTATCTTCATCAATTTGTTGAGTAGCTTTTAAAAGATGTCTATTCATATAAATATTTCAAATATTTTTTTTTTCGAATATATTTCTTTAGATTTTACCGAGCTGTTTGTTGAAATAAAACGGCATTATCACCTTCATAAGTACATGCTGCATCAAGCATATTATTAATAGTTTTTATTCCACTAGCTACTAAAAATCCATGACCACCACAAGCAACACGACATATTTGAGAAAATCGTTCAGACATAGTTGATATATATGCTTTTAAACCCGATGATATAGCATGAAGCTTAATAAAAAAAAGAATATATTTTGTGAATGATCAAAAAAAAAAAAAAGAATTAAAATAAAAATACTTCTGGTAATTGTTCGAATAAAATTGTATCTCTTTCTAGAGTTTGTGCACGTAAAGTTTCAAGTTTCATAAATGCATAAAAGAATGCATAGCTTGTAGCTAAACATGGTACTAATTTTTCTTGTTGTAATGGATAATCAAGAATAAGTGTTTCTTTGCTTTATTAAAGAGAAAGAAAATCAAAATAATATTAATTAAATTTTAAAATAATATATTACCCATTGGGATTTTGTCCTTGACGTCGAACAGCTGAATATCGCATAGCAATTGTAATAGCACGAGCAAGATATACGGAAAAAAATGCACAAAGATTAACACGCGTTGCAAGCATTGCACCATAAAGAAGACGAGGATCACCAAGCCAATGAAAATTTCCTTGTTCATCAACCTATATACATATATATATATATTTAAAAATAATTTTTTTTTTGTATTTATTTTAAAATACATACAGAAGCTAATTTCATAAGCATATTATTTCGTGGAATTCGTACATTTGTTAATCGAAGATATCCATTATCACCAACTTCACTTGCAAATCGAGTACTAATTTCTCCAACTTCCACACCTAAATGAATAAATTACAAAATTAAAAAAACAAAATATTTTATAATTTATTTTATATATTACCTGGTAATGGTTCATGTGTATTTAAATCTCGAATTTGAACAAAAAACATTTGTAAACCACATGAATGATTTTTATCTGGTGCATATAATTGTGCCATAAGTAAAATATAATTTGTTGAATGACCTAATGCACCAGGCCAAAATTTTGTTGCTGTTAATGTTGGTGTATTAAGTACAAATGTATCAGTTGTTCGATCAAAAACAGCTTCAGTTTCTAATCGTTGTAAATTTGAACCATGACCTAATTCTGTTTGAACATATGTACCAATTATTTGAAATGAACGTGCAAGTGGTAAAAATTTTTGTTTTTGTTCATCACTTGCCATTGTTTCAAGCGTATGAAGAAACATACTTGTATGTAAACCAAATATAAATCGTCCATTACAAAAAATACTTAAATACCAACCAAGAAGTTTTTTATCAGTTAAATTTAAACGTTCAGCTTCTTTAATACCAATAAAACTTTTACGAATAAGTAAAGAATAAAAATCATCAGCATCAAGATATTCTAATGGTAAATGAGTTTTATGAACTGGATGCGAATAAGCTAGACGAGCTGAATAGGAAAAGAAAAACAAAAATTTAATAAAATAAGAACACAAAAGAATTTTTTTTGTTTTATTTTAACTTACTAATTTGACGTCGTTTAGTTATATCAAAAAAACTATTTGTACCACCGAATAGAAATTGAGAAAGTTCTTCAACATCAAACGTTGCTGATTGACGTTCACGTAATAAATCAGAATTTTTTGTATCACTTATTTGATAATATGGACCTTGATCTTGATTTTCGACCATTCTTTTTTTTTATATCTATGGTAAAAGAAATAAAACCAAAAACAAAAGTGTGTGTATATTGTTTTCTATTTCTTTAAGAAGGGGGTTTATAAGTTATCATGCCCTTATTTTTCTTTTATCATTTTCTCTATCAAGTCACATGATATTTTTTTTTTACATAACATAGAACAAAATGACATCATTGAAAAAAAAAGACTCAAAATTGATTGAATAACTCAATTTTTGATAGTCATCCTAGATTCATATATGTTAGTATGTAATTTTAAATACCCGTTATTGAATTTTGAATCCAAAGATTATTTCATTAAAAATTCCATTCAGTTTTCATAGTACTATAAAAACTATTTGTAATGTTAGTCGTCATGAAACAATAAACAAATCGTAAATATTTGTACATTCATCGGTGTATTTATTGAAATTTTTTTTTATAAGTATATATATATATATATATATAATAGCTGGGTTTTTAAAATTTTACTAGTCAATAAAAAAATAAATAAAAACTAAATAACAACAACATTTATGATTATGACAAACTAAAGATCATGTCTTAGTATTGATAATCAAAACTAATACATAATTGATGTAATAGACAATACTCATGTAACACAAAACATAGACAATTAAATTGATTGTAATTAACTATAAACAATTACGTGGATATTAAAGAATAATATCATCAATAATGCCAGTGTCAGTAACATCTTCAACAATATTAGTGTCAGTAATATCTTTAACAATATTAGTGTCAATAATATCTTCTTCATCACTTGCTTTTGGCCACATATTTTGCATTAGAGGTTCCATTTGTCTGATTTCATCTTTGAAATTATTTATATAATTATCTATAGTTACATCGAGATTTTTCATATATAATATACACATTATTAATTTATTAAAAAATTTCACTGCATGTACTTCACTTGGTGAACATGATAAAATATACCTCCATAATAGTTCAACATAAACATTTTGAGCAGCAAATATGGATAATTCGTCATCACAAATTTGATCTATATCCATATTGGTAAGAGTTCGAGGACTATTACCGGAAAGCATAAGAATAATGAGCATAACTTTTAATATAATAGGATCAACGGTATATTGTTCTATAATTTGATTACGTTTTACGAGACGTTCACTTATATCAGTACCAAGTAAATTCGTCCATGTTATGACAAGATTACGTGTTGGTACTGGTTGTAACAAAGGTTCATTAATATTAATCATCATACCAAAATGATTTTTCACTAAACGTATCCTGTCATCTAGAAGAATATTAGTAAATTCAGGTATGTGCTTGAAATATTCTATAAACACTGGAACTACTAAAGACATTTCATTTAGCCATTCATGTAAAGATGTGTGTGGAACAACAGGAAAGGTTTGAAAATGAGCATTTCTTGTAATTCCACATGTTTTTTCGTATGTATGGAAGATATTGGCAAGAGCCATTTGATCAGATGGAGACAGAGGTTCACATGAGCTTTTTGTTAGATGAATTAAGGATGGCGGTTGCATCTATTAATAGTAATAAATGTATATTTTTAATGAATCTACTTTGTAATTTAAGAAAAAATTATATTTTAAAAATTGAAATGAAAAGATTATCCAAATTTCTTGCTTTATATTTCATTACTTCCCTTAAAACTTATTTCACTCAAAGATTTTTCATATATTATAGTTTATTGTTGGTGATTAATCTTAGTTTTTAATGACATATTTTTCTATCCAAGATAATATGTATTGACCCTGATACGACTAACTTTAGCCCTATCGATTGTTGACCAGCTGGGTTTCGTATAAATTTGAAATTGATAAAACAGAAGCAATATACAATATTACTACTGTTTTATTAATAAACTATGTAGCTTATAGCGAAGGCTTAGTCGCAAGAAGAATAAACAAAGCAGTAATTAGTTCGAACGAAACCTAAATGATACTTATTCAATCTTTTTTTATTCTCTTATCATTCCTTTTATTTAAAACTTTTGTGATTATGTATCGAATATTTAGTATCCACATGTTCTGTGAATTATTCTTTCATATTAACGATAACTAATTGTGATTATTGAACTCTACCAGGTGTTCCTACAATATATGTCACAGAACAAGCTTCGATCGAACATTACGAATATAATACAGAGAAAAGATTCTCTTTGAGATCAAGACAGACTTTAGATAGACAACAAACACTCGCATGAATTTTGAATATTTCAGTCAATTATACACTAATCAAAATTGGCTAATTAATGTTACTAGTATGATTCATTCGATTTTCCTCAAGCATAGACAAAGAGACCTAATGAAAAATAATCTTTTCTATATAACCATCGAAATGAAAGTAACTGGACTTTACACAATCTTTCGATAGTCATTTTGAGGTGATGATTATATAATTTATCAATATATATATGTTTAATACATACCCATTGACTACATGATCGCTTAGGTACTTTACCACGCTTAAGACGATTCGTTTCTACAAGTTTATTACGAGCTTGGCGTTGTTCATCGGAAAGTATTAATGATCTTTTCATTCCGACACGAAAACATTTTGCCAAACGACAACAATTACATGAACGACGATATTTATATGTTATTATACAATCACCATCATTATGACATACAAATTCTTGAGTCTTTAAAATAAAAACAAAAGAAAAAACGTTTTATTATTTTTTTTCTAATTTAGCTTACATTAAGTTTGACTGCATTTCGTCGAAAAAATGCTTTACATGGCATACATGTTGGTACTCCAAAATTATAACCAATTGAGACATCACCACATACTAAACATCGGCCATTATCTTTGTTTGCCATTAATAATTATAAAAAAATAAATCTAGAAAATACAATTCATTTTTAATATTTCTTTTTCGACAATAAATAATCAAAGATTATAACATTTTATATTAATAAATAATTTTAAAAAAACTAATTTTTGATTGAAATACATAAATGTATGCTTTATTTAGGGTATGTATATGTAAATAACGTTTAATATGTCAAATAAAATAACAACACTCATGAAAAGATAAATAACTTCGTTTTTTATTCGTACCTTTGTAAATATATTTAATAAAAGTAATGTTTTTCTTTTTCATTCTATCTTAACCTAAATACAAAAGACTATTCGTTAAAACAGTATTCATTTAATCACAATATTAATCAATATATTTTCAAAATAATATCTAATTCATAAACAAAAAGAAAAGAAAAAATTAAATTATCTATAAAAAAATATTTTATTTTCAAAATATTACAATAAATATTTCGTCAAGAATAATCAATAGTTAAAATTCATCCGGTTATAATGATAATCGAATTAAATACACAATATAATTATATAAGAAAATTTAACACAAGAAATTAAATTTCAAATAGAGATTCTACACAAATTCATTGACAATAAGACATTAACAAAAAAAAAATTCACTGATATTATTCACATAGGTTCAATCCACAAGTGAATCTACAGACATTTCTTAGTAACTAAGGAAAGATCTAATAAAAACCTAGGATATATATTTTCATCTGACTCTACCTTGTTCGAGTCTTAAAAATGATTTTTTTAAAATAAACTATGCAAGATATTATAAAACAATTATCCGTCCTTCTTTATAATTTAAACTATAAAATAATATCATAATTTATTAATTTGATATATAATACATTATAATGTTGTTTATATTTTAAATTGTAGATGGGAGTGTAATGGTATTATAATACGCCTGTATTTATAAACTAAACTTGTTTTATATAATTAAATATTTAGTAAGAATTTTTTATAATTATATATTGTTTGTTTTTGGCCACATACTTTGCATTAATGGATTCATTTGTTCAATTTCACTAGGTAAATTATTTATATAATCATCAACAAGTAAATGAGCATCTAATAAATAAAGTACAAATTGTATTAATTTATCAAAAAATTTCACTGCATATAATTCATTTGATGAATTTGATAAAATATATTTCCATAATATTTCAACATAGATATTTTGTATAGAAAACATTAATACAGTATTATCAAAAACTTGTGTCAGATCCGTATCATTACAATTTCGATAATGTCCAATAGAAAAAGCAACAATTATAAGAAGAATTTTAAGTATAAGTGGATCATATGTAAATAATTGTATTCGATCAATACATTGTAAAAGACGATTAGCCAAATGTACTCCAAATACATTTATTAATGAAACAGTTAAATTAGTTGATATACCAGGATGAATAATAGCTTCATTAATATTATTTACAACACCAAATTGATTTCGTATTAAATATATTTTATCTTTAATAGATAGATTATGAAATTCTGGTATTATTTTAAAATATTCAATTAATATTTTATGTGTACAAGAATATTCATTTAAATATGTAAATAAATTTGTATGTTGTACTAATGGAAAATCATAATTATATGAATTTTTTATTGTCATACATGTTAATTCATATGTATTAAAAATATTTCTAAGAAGAGTTTTATCAGATAGAGTTAAACATGATGATTGATTATGTATCAAAGGTTGAACATGTGAGATACGAATCTAATAAAAATAATGTATTATTAAAATTATTTAATATATTGAACGATGTAGATTAAATGGCCGGATTTGATATTTCAATTTTTAGTCATTTAATTCGTTGTATTAAAAAAAACAAAAAATGTTCGTTGTAAATTGTAGAGCTTCTCATACTGCATGTTTATGGCGTATTCTATTGTTTTAATACAACGTTATTAAATGACTACAAATTGAAATGCCAAGTCCAGACATTTAATCTACTTCATGCAATACTCTTTTTTTCAAATAAACTATTATATAAAATATTCTTTTCTTTTATGATTTTTTTTGTGGTATTTATTTTACTTTGTTATCTATTTAATGCCATTCAATATTCATACGTACTAAATCTAAACATTTTGTTTTTGTTGTATTATCTCGTTTTCGTCGATTTTGTACAACAACTTTTCGTCTTGCTTGTTTTTCAGCTTCAGTAAGTATTAAACCTTTTTTCATTCCAACACGAAAACATTTTGCTAAACGACAACAATTACACAAACGACGATATTTATGTGTTATTGGACAATCACCATCTTTTGAACATATAAATTCATAAGCCTAAAACAAAAAATAAATGTTCTTTGAAATATTTTAAATATAAAATTAATTTACGCCAAGTTTAACAGCATTTCGTCGAAAAAATGCTTTACATGGCATACATGTTAATACACCAAAATTAAAACCAATAGCTTTATCACCACAAACTAAGCAAGAATTGAGAGTTTGTGTAGTTGATGATGTCATACGAATATTCTTTTTATATTTTAAATAAACAATCAAAAATGAATAAGGCTTATTTTAAGTAATATTACCATTTTTTTCCCTACAAATGCACTATCTAAAAATATAATAAAAATTTTTGTATAATATATGTGACGTATTCGACAGATGATATCATTTTCAACAGAAGAAAAAATATTAGAACACAGATTTTTATCGTAATAAAACTAATATTTTGTTGAGAAGAAATATCACATGATTAGTATTACGACTTTTTTTATTACAACAAAGAACTAAATTATCAAACTATGATACGAATTAAATCGATTTAGAAAATAAACATCTACTATGATTTAAAAACATATTTGGTTATATAGAAATACACACATCCAACAAATGACTTAAAACACATTAAATTTGTATATAAAAATGTAATGATATATAATAAAAACTAATATTTTATTCAATATGAAAGCATAGTAAAAGATGGTATATTTGATTTTCTTTCTATTGAGTATTATAATGTTATCCATATACATAGATCATATTATTTTAGATTGCTGTTTCTTGTAGGAATTATTATTATTTAAACATTTTCTAATTATCAATGAATTAACATTTTGTATAACAAATAGATTTTATATCAATATCATAACTATTAATTTCTACGATTTTATTCGATATAGACCTTATACTTTATAATAATGGTTCCGTTTCATCTATTTCATCTAAGAAACAATATATACATGTTTTTGTTACAAAACTGATATCTATAACTACAAGAAGCTCTAGAATAAGTTTATTAAAATATTTCACACCAGATTTTTTCTGAAGATAAACCTGATAAAATAGAAGTACTATTTTAAATATGATCTATATCTGTTTTATTATGATATAGATTAGTATCATTTCATAAACTTTGAATAATAAGAACAAGTCTAAATTAAAAAAAAGGGATTATGTCTATATAATGTAAAAAATCCATAGCTAATTGAATATTAAAAACTTTTTTTTATAGACTTTGATTATTTGTGTTGCTATATAAGTTCAAAAATATTGAAGATATCGATGAGAAGTGTTCGATCTAATAGAGATAAACGTTTTAACTGACTGTATATTGGATAAAGTAGGTTTGATAGTTGAATCTATTAGAAATTAATAAATATTTAATTTTAAATTAATTCAAATGGGAAGTTAGTTTTTTATTTAGAGAATTTTTCTAAGATTATATCATAATATTAATAAATAAATGTAATTATTATAATAATTTATGAAATCTTGAAGATTATTCTTCATATGAAATCGAAGTAATTCACGGAATCGGTTTTCTTTTTTTTAAGATCTAAATAATTTAAGAAACTACATTTTACTTAGCAGTTTTCATTCTCTTCTTATATCTATTTTATATATTAATGAAAGATTTTCTGTAATGTATGTGTTCATATGAAATATTACAAGTCCTATATTATTTGTTTTCTTCTTTCATAATAAAAGAAAAACATAAATGAAATAATATCAAGTGGGAAAAAGGCAAATTTTAGATGTCAAAATCTTTTGAAATTTTAAAATCTGTAGATTTTCCTTTGAGGGCACTCTAGTTATATAGCCGACGATGAGTTCTTGATGTCTCGTTATATAGTCTATAAATCATTCTAAGTCTCACTAGAATAACTCATACACAGTAAAGAAGAGAGGCTTATGTTCATGAGAACATGAGGCTTACAACCTTATTCTCAAATAAAGATTTATTAGAACACAGATTTTCTTCAATTAGAATTACTGCAAGTCTTCCAAAATCTCTGAAATCTTTTGCCCTTCCTTGAATAATATTGAAAGATATTTGTATTCTATAAATTTTAATATTTCTCTTTTCATAGTAAATATTTATACTTACTAAATCTGATTTCTATTTTTTCACTTTTTTCTCGTATATACCTATTTCGTTTAATAATTTCTCGTTTTTCAGTATCAGAAAGTATTAGCATTTCAATATGAAAACATTTTGCTAAACGATAACGCTTAATTAAACGATGATATGTATGTATTATTGAACAATCACCATCTTTCAGACATTTTAATTCATAATTCTAAAATAATATAACAAAGATCTCTTCATAATTTACTACAAAAAAAATTTACTTACATCAAGTTAAATAGCATTTCATCGAAAAATGCCTTACATGACATATAATATTGGTACGCCAAAATTAAAAGCATTTGATTTATCATAGCACTGATAATTCCAAAAGATAATATTCTTTTTCAGTACAAAATCTTTTTAAATTAATATTAGTATCGATATTCTCAATGTATTTCATCTAAAACAAATGAGACATATCTTATAAAATATTTATTTTAAATAGAATTTATGCTTCAATTAATACAAAGAAGAAAAGGTCTACTTAGAATATTAGAGATTACAAATATATAAAGTAAATGATTTATTTCAACTGACAGTAACATATAAATAATCTATATATTAGAATGAAAGGTAAAATTTCTTTTGACATAAAAATTATTTATCACATGGGCTAGATTAGACATATTTAACAATGTTTAAAAAGAAAAAAAGATGAACAGAATGGATTATAATAAATTTTTATGTTTTAATATCTCTTTCAAAAACTTTTCTAAACTCTTTCTCATAACAAAAAATTCTATCGAAAAAAGGAAAGTTTCAAAATTCATTTACATTTAAAATATTTATTCCTTCCAAAATACATATGTTTAACTCCATACTTAAAAATAGAACATTGACGATATTTAATATATTAATAATACTACAAAACGGGCACATATATGTAATATATTATTAAACATAAAAAATAAGATCTATGTATCAATATTCAATGATTACTGGTGGAAAAATATATTCTGTTTTGAAATAAATTACAATAAAAAACATAAGATTTTTTCTTAGATCATACAAATCATAATGATTTTAATTATTCATAAAAAATGCTTTCTTTTTTCAATTGATATATTGTATAAGAATAAACATTGTTGCAATAGTTTCTATTCATAATTAGATTCATTATATTTATCACAAGTATGCTTTATAGAAATCTTGCCAGAATTAATATCATTTATATGTTTTGATCTAGGCCACATATTTTGCATTAATGGACTCATTTGATCTATTTCATCTGGCAAATTATACATAAAATTATCAATCATAAAACCAACACGCATTGTATGTAATAGATCACGAATAAGTTTGTTAAAAAATTTTACTGCATCTCGTTCTGAAGGTAAGCGTGATAAAATATATGTCCATAATAATTCAACATAAATATTCTGACTAGCAAATATAATTTGAGTATTATCATAAATACAATCCATATCAATATCAGGAAAATATCTGTTTATACTACTTGATAAACTACGAACAATTAATAGAAGTTTAAGTAATATTGGATCATGTCCATATGCTTGTAATAACCAAGCAACTCGACATATATTCATAGCTATTTCAACACCGTAAAGATTTTTTAAATTTATTACTATAGTTTCATAATCTCGTGGTAGACTACGCGATTCATTAATACTAAACATTGTACCAAAATGATTTTGAATTAAACGTGCTCTATCATTAATAGTTAATCTAGTAAATTCTGGAATAAGTTTAAAATATTCAATTAATGATAAATGTCTATCACTATATTCATTATAAAGTGTATGTAAAACTGTATGTAATTTGGAAGGAAAATATAGATATTGCTTATTTAATGTTGCTATATAAGTTCGTTCATAAGCACTGACGATATTAGTGAGAAGTGCTTGATCTGATGGAGATAAACACCTTGATTGATTGTGTGTCAAACGAAGTAAAGTTGGTGGTCGAATCTATAGAAAATAATAAATAATTTGTTTTATAAGTTTTATTTTTCTTAAATTTAGATTTTTTAGAATGTTTATCATAGAAGAGATAATTTTTTCTAACGAAATATATAATATAAACTGTCTTCACATCGAAATTTCTGTAAAATAACAAATTCTATATCAAATCAATAATACTATAATTAAATATCTTAAAAGCATAGCACAAAAAATCCCGTAGACATTAGCTTATATGAAAGAATTATTGTTTTAATGGAATAGGTTACAAAATACTTTTCTATGTTGATATATATTCGATACATACTAGATCTATATGTTTCCTTATTTGTAGTTGTGTTCGTTTTTGTCGATTTTGTTGAATAAGTTCTTTTCGTGCTAATTTTTCAGCATCCGATCGAATTAATGATTTTTGCATTCCAACACGAAAACATTTAGCTAATCGACAACAATTGCACATACGACGAGATTTATATGTCACTGGACAATCACCATCTTGTTG
>JAJEKB010018925.1:193-19177 GCA_022393335.1 Macrotrachela quadricornifera
ACGAGATGAGGATGGAAAGGTACTTCCATATAATACGAGATGAGGATCTGAGGATATCTTCAAATAATAGGTCTTGAGGACCTTTGGATGCCCGCATAATATAGGACTTGAGAACCAATGAGTATCATTATAGAATAGGTTTTGTGGGACTATAAGTACCCTCATACTATAGCCCTTGATGAATTATAATGATCTGCTGAAGCTTTTGGAAGCCGAACCGGTGAACAGCTCCATTAATTGCATTTGCTGTGAATCTTCTAAAATCTCTAGGTATCGTTTGAAATCGCTTAAAATCTCTTGAAATCTTAAAATCTTGAAATCTGTCATTTTCGCTCTGTTTATGTAGCATCATTAGTGTAGTCATTTTAGGGATGACATTTTAACTTTAAGAATACCTTAAGTAATCCTAGCACTACCAGCCTAGGTCATTTCTGATTCGTGTCTAATAATTTAAAAATACACTGGTTGATTTTTGTATTTCATTTTTGCATTAGTTAAAATGCTTCATTAAAAAAACGAAATATACCAAAAGATGCAGCGTGACAAGCTCTACAATTTCTTTAGGACAACTTTTCTTACAGTTGCAATTTTGTTCTCAAAATCGACAAAACTGGAAGTGACTCTAATAAAAAAAAGAACTCGTCATGTATAAAAAATATCTTTTACAGTGTCGAAATTTAGTGGCTCTGAGTTTTGTCGATTTTGAAAATAATATTGCAAGTGTAAGAAAAGGTATCTTATATAAATTGTAGAGCTTTTCACGCTCATCTTGTAGTGTACGTTATTTTTTTAAAATAAAACATATAAGGTGATAAATAAGATAGAATTGCATTGGTTGTGTATTGAGAGAGACTTTTCGCAGCATCGAAATCTAGTGGCTCAGTATTTTGTCGATTTTGAAAACAAAAAGTGCAGGTGGAAAAAAGTCGTCTCATGTAAACTGTAGAGCTTTTCACGCTGCATCTTTTGGTATATTTTGTTTTTTTTAATGAAGCATACTAAGTGATGAAAAAATGAAATGAGAAAAATAGCCAGTGTACGTTTAAATTTTTGGGTACGGGTCAAAAATTACCCAGGCCGATAGTACTTGAGCTAAAGTGTAAAGTTAAAGTAATCGACTTTAACACTCTAACAAATTAACGTTAAATGGATTGTACCATCGGTAAGAAACGGCCATGCCCAATTCTTGAATCCTCATCCACCTAGCCTAACGAGCGTACTTGGGTCCTCATTTGGCTATCATAGAGAGAGTACTTGGTTCGTCATATGTAGGGATGTATCAATATCAATACCATAATTACCAACACTAATTGACATTGATCAGTATTAATATTGGTATTGTGTTTATGGCGAGAGTCTGCTTGTTCCTCACATCAAACATCAATATTTTAAAAAAAACTGGTCAGAGATTCAGATTCCTCAACCCCGAAAACCTTTCCTTAAACTTTATAAAAATTCGTTACTTTCGAAAAAATAACCTTGTTTCAAACGAAAAACTGTGGAATCTTTGAGTTTAAATTCGAGTGTTATGTGTAGTTTAAAAAAGTAACAAGACAGGCTATGATGATGCATCCTTCTAGACTAAACATTGTGTCTCAGTATCTAAGTCAATAAAGATGGACGAGACCTACACATGCGAGTGCCGTTCTCACAGTCACTGACTCATAAGGTGTTGATCATCAGTTTCAGCTGAAATAAGTATTTTTGCAATAGATGACATAGTCTTGTTTTATCCTAATGTTTCATATACCATTTTGTAGGCTGGGAAATTCTCTATGAAATAGTATATGACAAGTAGCGTGAATCAAGGCGATCCACTGGGTTCCTTGATTGTACAAAGTCTTCTACAATTTAGGTACCTGTTTTTCAAACACAGAAGCTAAGCTGAGATAGTTTAGTCTTCTGTGTGTTTCGATATACTCCGCTATGACATGCCAATTGATCTTCATAACATAGTACTAGAGTACCTAGAGATATCTCTATAATATAGGACTTGATGGCTAAAGGATACACCTTCTCTCCCTCCCGAATAACCGAGTAGGTCAATATTCGCATAGAAAAACACAAAATAATGCCATTCTTTGTTATAGCTCAGGAATTTCTTGATGAATCATTCTCATCTTCGAACTCGATTGAGATATTGATGAGACACTTCTATGTGAAAAATTTCATCACAAACCGATGATATCTTGAAGGAGTTATCATTTACGTGACCAGACAGACATAATGACCGATTCAATAACATACTCTTTTTTTTTTAGTACAGAAAAATGATTTCAAGTGGAAGAAATCACTGAGCAACTTCACATATAGTTATAAATCAAGAAACCAGCTTATAATCCCTAGGACGGACATGTAACGATATAAAATCAAAGCATGAGATTGAGATGCGAAGATTATACTCGCTTATTCGATCCGAACTCTGTGACCAGATTAGAAACGACAGGATACGATTCGTATCTTGTTTTCATAAGAAACAATCGGATCCACAATCTGGAAACGATGGTTATATATGCCTAGGTAAATGATCCCGAAAAATGGATATTGCAGAAATTGGCAGGAAAATGAATAGAATATCATCGTATCCTGCAGGAATACACACAGAAAATAGCTAGAACCAACCAAGAAGCAGTATTGTCGTCGAAAATTTTCTGGATTTGCTTTTCCGATGATTTCCGAACGGTTCCTGCTGATTCCTATCGATGAGCACGGAAACTCGTCGAAATCGACCGGAAAAAATTCAGAAAATCCTCGTCGGGAATACTGCTTCCACCTTCCTAGTATTCTCCGGTTGTTTCCATGCCGGATTGTTCGTCCTAGGAATGAGGATGGTACTTTATGCACATCGATAGAAAACAAAATTACTTGCGTTACTCTTCGTTCCAAAAGTCATGGACGTTAATATCGACAGTAAATAAAAAGTAGTAGTCAGAAACCTTTTTGATGCTTTTACCACAATCTCAGGGTTGTATGTCTAACATCAGCTACTAGCAGTACTCTACGCATAACAATGTAAACGTCTCATTAAAATTACGATTTTAGATATATAAAAATGATGGCATCAACTAATCAGAACTTCGAGTGTGTATCTTTAGTTTCTTGATGTTTCACCCAATTGTTTTGTTAGGTTTTTGTATCATTTGGTGAATGGTGGTATAGCTGGCATTGTAGGAGTCCTTTGTGTATTTCCAGTTGATCTGGTGAAAACTCGTATGCAAAATCAAATGAGGAATACCACAGCAAAACCACTGTATAAAAATATGTATGAACATATGTTTTGTTTTATTATCGATTACGATTTTCATGTAGGTTTGATTGTGCCATCAAAACGATCCGAAATACCAATGGAAATGGTATCCGTCAACTGTACAGCGGTAAACAATAACGCTTTACTATTGCCTTTAAATTTCATTCTTTTATCGATAGGATCGGCAATTAATATTTTACTGATTACACCCGAAAAGGCGATCAAACTGGTTGTCAATGATTACTTATGTCATCGTTTACAGACCGAGTTAGTAAACGAAGTAGTTTGAGGATTATAGAAAAACTGTCTAAACAAGAAATTTAGAAATGGCGCACTATCCATGTGTCGACAAATTTTAGCGGGTGCTGGTGCTGGAACATGTCAAGTTATAGTGACAACGCCCATGGAATTGCTGAAAATTCACATGCAAATGGCGCAAAAAGATCAAACATGTCCGAAACCTAGTGCTCGATACCTCGCTTTGAAACTATTTCGGGAGCAAGGTATTGCCGGTTTATACAAAGGTATCGGTGTTACATATATTCGAGATGTCTATTTTTCAATGATATTTTTTCCACTTTTCACTTACTTTAATAACAAGGTAAGAGACAGCAAACTCACTACTATGTTTTATTCGGAATTCTTATTCATGACTGACGTAGGGTAAATTCAAAAATGGTCAAACGGCGTTCTATCATTCATTTGCGTCAGGAATTGGTGCGGGTGCCATTGGTGCTTTTTGTGCCACACCGATAGATGGTGAGCGGAATTTCTATCATACCTCACTCATAGAATAATTTGCAAAAATTATATGTTTCACATTGTGTAAATAGTGATCAAGACTCGATTACAATCGTTTCAGCATAAGAATTGCTATTCAGGAATAATCGACTGTGCAAGGTAGGAATGTATATATAGCCAATAACAGTTTTCCGTGGCATTTCTTCTTTTCATACAGCAAGATTTTTCGCCAAGAGGGTTTTCATGCCTTCTTCAAAGGTTCTCCATCGTGTGTTATCTACGTCGCGTCACTCTTCGGTATTGCTCAAATGGTCTACAATCTTGGTATTTCACAAAAGCTTAGTGAAACAACACTTACTTATCGTAGAATCGAACAATGACGAACTGCTTGCGGTCGAGCTGGGTGATAATTTCGAATATTCCGTTTGACATCATATTCTTGTATGAAAATAATATCATTTTGATATTTTCAGTATAAAAATTTGGCGAAATCGGGCTATCATATACAGTTGTTTACAAAAAAACTTGCACCACTTCTTCTACGAATATTATTTTCTATATAAGTGATTTTCGAATTTCTTTTATAGTGCGGTGGGTAGCCAAGGACGAATACTGTACAGCACTATAATTTCATATTCGATTTGTTTACTTATAGAAGAAAATAAGACAAACATATCTTTTTCTCGGTTACAAGAAAAAAACTTTTAATCGAGATTTCAACATTTTTGACATTGTTACCTGAGAAATATTGGCTAATTAGGAGCTGTTTATAAAAAACTTCTATAAAAATAGTTCCTTTTTTAACATTTTCTGTACTATTATAAGCGACTACAGAAGTTATTTTTTGAGGACTAAACCCTCGAAAGATATACCACGCGCTATATATAGAAGTATGAATCTGTCAAGGGTGGAAAAATCCTAATCGCAATCGCTTCAATGAGTGCGAGCGGTTGTGTGCGACTGCGAGCAACTTCCAGTGGATGAGAGCAGTTGCGGGCGATCATGAGTGGCTGTAAACGTATCCACTCTTGACATATTGAATTGCTCAAAATTCGCATAATCTTTTGGAGATCCTTGAAAACTTTTCTATGCCTATACGAACTATTTAAAATGTATTTTTCAATTGACAAATTTTTAACCCTTTCATGGCGATTCGGTTTTTGCGAGGAAGTAACTTCAACGAGAGGTGTCACAGATCCAAGAAATCGGGGATCTTGGAGATCTCCCGGAAGATCTTCTCTATGCAAGCATATTCACCCTACTTATATATTACACGTATCTAATATAGTCTTTCAATCTAACAGAGATACCGAATCTCCCAGCAGGTCTCTTAGAGAGATACTCCGTGTCCCTCTTTTCGTCCTCACCCTCATCGAGAGAGATGCCTTGTGTTAGCGTTCATGTGTTCGTCCTCATCCTCATCGATAAAAATCCATGTGACTGTATTTTTGCCCTCACCAACAAAAAAAAATTTTATCACAGGATGCAAATCCTGAAGCTGCGGCATCTCTCTCACAGATCTGATTGGGGATACGGCATCTCTAGTAGATATGCTGTATCTCTGCAGGAAGATGCATATCCTAGAGGGATTACGGCTACATGCTCGCTTGACACTTGCTCGCAATGTATTCAGATATATACTAACAAAAAAATTTTTTCGTTCTTCTTTCTCTGATTCTTCTCAATATGATCGACATCCATTACATGTATAACATATGGTATTTTCCTTATTTCCTTTCGTTCTCTTATTAACTCATATATGTTTGGATTTTTCCTTTTCTGTATACCGCATATACTTGAATTTTTCTTTTGCGACATATAATATATGTTTAATATTTTCCCTTAACAAGTGCTTTACTTTCTTTCTCTACATGATATCTTTTTGAAATGTGGTATATCTAGTGTAATTTTTCCAATCGTTTTATCTCGATCACTTGTTGGATGTTTCCTAAAGATAGGCGATATTGCATCCTATATATAAATGATGTTTTCCATAAATAAACAACAGCGCAATACAAATATTTGGAAGTTATTAGATTCATTAAAGAAAGAACAGTTCCTTGTAGAGGCTCAGATAGTTCAAACCAAATCGGGTGTCAGAAGACCGAAGAATTTGGTGACCGAACGACAGCAAAAACGAATATTGAGTATTTTCAACGAACCATCAACAATTAATCTTGAAAAAGTCTTGGCTTTAACGAATAATGTTACGCTGAAGTCTGCCGAGTCCTTTTTTATGTACCTATATAGTAATTTTATTGTGCACAAACTTTCGCGATGTGTTTCTAATCTTTTTCTTTAGTTAATCTTCAATAATATATCAGTAAATAAAATGTGATGTTATTTTCAAAACGTAGAAAAGTGGCTGATGTATAACCTGTTTTGTAAGCGAGCAACTATACCTGACGAGCATCTGTCTAGCGGGCAGAAGTCCGTTTTTAACGATGGAGTGCAAGTGTCCAGCAGTCACTAGTCCGACGGGCTAGTGTTCTATGGGCAAGTATTCGGCAGGCATTTGTCCGGCGGGCGAGCGTTCTGCGGGCAAGTGTTCTAGATTCATCCTAGAGATGCGGCATCTCTAGTGGATATGCATCTGTCCCAAAATCTGATTGGAGATACGGCATTTCTAATACGAAAATACTTAAAACTGTTGGGCAATTCCCAGTTTTAAGTCGTCTGTAGATTATCGAAAGCCTATCTTATTGTGTTACATTCAATGTTGTATATCTTACAATGGACGTGTGGCAAGCGATAAGCGAAAAACCTAGATTTATTTACAACAGGTCAGTGCTCTCAGTACCGAACTGACAAGATTAAAATATTATCTACTCTTGACTTGCCTAGAGGGAAATATTTTAATTTTAAGGTACGTAAAATTTAGGTATAAAGATGAGTCAGAGACGGTTTTATTCATTATTATAAGGAGAAAACATAGTGTTGATTAGGCCAATTATGGAGTTTGTAAGGGTGTTCTTTCATGTAGCCCCAACAATACTATATTTTATCTTTATAGTAGTAGAATGATTTTTTTCTATAGCTGATGAAACCGTCATTTTCTATCAATCACTAGAAAATTTAACGCTACTATTATAACAACAAAACATAAGGTTATCGGACCATATGAAAGCGCATATTTGATAACTCTAAGATTGACCCGAGCAACACCATGCTTTGTCGTTATAATACAGCCAAAACGGATAACGGTCAACCAGTATGGCTAAAGTAGAATTTAAAATCCAGCGTACTTGAGCTATACCAAATTGTAGGGCACATTTTTCTGTACATGACCCTGTCTTTTGTTTTATTAATCATTGTTTATTAAACGAAAAAATATGGACAGAACATAATTGTGGATCGATTGCTATTATTGTATGATTCAGCATGGTACAAGAAAAGTGTATACAACGGGTGAAGGAAAGTGATAATCGTCATGTATCCTGTATAATTTTGAAGCGCAGAACCTGGGTTTTGCTCTCGCACATGGAAAAGCTTCTCAGACTATTTCTACTATGAGAAAAATGCTTTCGAAAAACTAGAACAAATCTATGTCTGTGCGTTACTTCGTGTTTTCTTAACACCTCGCTCATTTTTCAAGATATTGAAATTTTCTTTTCACCAATAGATAGCCCTAATTCTCAGCCACAAAATCTTATTTCATAAAAATCCTTATTGAAGGTAAGTTCGTAGAACTGATTACTTTGTTTTACATCGACTAAAAACCAAGGGTCTTTCTTGTCTGTGCGTTACTCACTACTATTTTACCCATAAAATCCAAATGACTAGACATTTCAGGCTCAAACTTACGAGGGAGGTACCCGAAGTGTTCACTCGATTTAGGGCTCATATTTTGCCCATAAGTAGGGCTCTATGCCACTAGCTAAACCCTAGAAGAACTCGTGCCCATGGGCAGTTAAAGTCGACTTATGATCGCTTCACTGAATTTTTGCCTTCAGACAGTGCAATCACCAAAAATTCGAAAGCCGGTATTTAGACTTGAAACTTCGCCTATAGAGAGGTATCATGACTGTAAAAATGTGCTAAAAATTTCAGTCTAAACTAGTGCTTCATCATCAAGATATTCAGTTATCGAAACTGGTTGGTTTTCTGATTTGTCTACAAACATATGGGTGTTTTTTAAATGTTCAGTATCTCGATAATGAAGCACTAGTTTAGATTGAAATTTTTAGGTCATTCTTACAATCATGATACCTCTCTATAGGCGAAGTTTCAGGTCTAAATACCGGCTTTCGAATTTTTGGTGATTGCACTGTCTGAAGGCAAAAATTCAGTGAAACGGTCATAAGTCGACTCTAACTGCCAATGGGCACGAGTTCTTCTAGGATTTAGCTAATGATATAGAGGCCTACTTATGGGCAAAATATGAGCCCTAAGTCGAGTGAACACTTCGGGTACCTCCCTCGTTAGAGATGTTGTAGAACTTATCTATCTGCATATGTGATGAAAATTACAAGTCTCTTTCTCTCTCTCTCTTATCGTTCTCTAGATACTTTCATTCCAAAGAGAATAAACGTCTGTGCGTTACTTACGCTTTGGCTGAATAGTAGAATTAAATTTCCTAGTGATTGATAGAAAATGCTGGTTTCATGAGCTACAGAAAAAATTCATTCTACTATTATAAGAATATGAAAGAGGATCCCTACAAACCCCATAATCGGCCCAAACAACACTATGTTTTCTCCTTATAATAGTGAATAAAATCGTCTTTGACTCATTTTTATACCTAAACTTCACATACCTTAATCCTTTCACGACGATTCGGTTTTCATAAAAAATAGTTGTGAAATCTTTATTTTTTACGTGTATTAATTCTTGACAAATGCATTCTTTACTCTTTTCATTACGTGCAATCATTCCTTATTCTTTTTGCTTTTGATTTATGCTCATCGTTCTTGTAACATTCGGAAGGTCTATCGATCTATTTTTGTTTTATTTGCATCATAACATGGAGGATTCTATTTTTACGTCGATTTTAATAGTTACTGAAGTTTGTTTCTCCCTTTTTCTTATATGTTTGACGCAGTGAGTATGAGATAAAGCAGCAAAGTTCCAGTCTAGTTTCTGTTTTCTTTGCACAGCATTATTTTTGTTTGTTGCTCTGCATTTATATGAAGTAGACCGAAACTTTGCGATGACTTCAATGCTGTTTGGAGTAACTGGCATGGAAGAGGATAGTACCTTGCGAAGTGATATGAGTAATTTGGATAACAATTTTGTTTAAGGATAATTTGAATTTTCAAGCTCTGAGAAAGAATAAATAAAAAGCCACGAAGATACAGTTGCCCTCAATTACAATGAAGGAAAATAAGATATAGGTTTATCTGATCCGTTGTCAACATACTATAGATGCCTCAGACAAACTATAAGATGATATGAAAAAGTGGTATTTGAATTTATGTTTAGGATGACAAAAGTAAATGCCTAGTGCATTTACAAGGAAAATTATAACACAAGATGTATGATCATGTTACAGCTTCGTGGACCATTGGAAAAGCTAAAATCGAGTGAGAGACAACAGTCAACAAGCCAAACGACTCGCAATTTCTCTGATCAGAAGCTTGAAGAAATGAATAAATCCGCACACAATGTTCACAGCTCTGCACTGGTTGCTATGAAAAATCATGGGACAACAAACAAGGGAAGTGAACTATGCGTCAGCAAAACAAAATAAAAATCTTCTGTTCTGCCCATACTAAGCTTTTTCTCTATAATGTTTCAACAAGAACATCCTGTTACGGGATAAAAGAATCAAAAAAATGCTGAAAGCAGAACAAATGACACATCATGGCTAACTTTCTGCGCAAGAAAAAAAGAAAAACACGAAGCTTTTCTATACAGTTTCTTCTTAAAATATAGTGTGACCCACCGGCGGCCTACATCGCCGTTAAATGGTTAATATGTGGTAATAAAATGTCGTAGCCACTATTTTTGGATACTCCTGGATATCCGTTTGCGGATTCAACGATTTCCATTCATACCTAACGAGCCCTTTAAGCAAGGAAGAAACGATCGTCGTAAGTGGCTTGAAATCATTCTTGGAAACTCATTCTCAACATTTTATCATCATATATTTAGTTTTATATTAATGTATGATAGTTATAAATTAGCCTTGTGATTCTTCTAATGAATCGTATAGATTACTAGCCATGTGATGATCTGTGTAGCGACTGTGAAATCTATAGATCATGGCTTCTGACCTCACCCTTTATAGATTAACTACGCTTCATCATACATTAGTTTAAACCTTTGATAATTCATCTTATTGATGGTTCTTTGGACTATTATATAGATAAACTTTCCAATAGTTAGATTTTGACTAATCGATGTAGTTTTAGTTTCCAAACACATCTGATGATTGACAGTCTGAGGAACTGTCGAAATCGCGACGGTATGATGCTTTAAATCTACTTCTCTATAAACTCACCCTCAAATTATGCTCTGTCACGTAAAAACACTGTTAGGCGGAGCTTCTTATTTTTTCAGTCAGATTTGAAAAAAGATGACTCAGTACACATCTTTATCCTTCATATATATTCATTTCATTGAATACACATGGTACAAAAAGTATATTCATTTATAATTGCATTATGTTACACTGCGAAGGTTATGTGAAGAAAGGAAGAAACAATCGCTTATTTTTTATTCTTTGCTCAAGCAATCATGCTTCATTGATTTTTTTTCTTTCGAAACGTTAAGAGCCGTCTATATGCTGCAAGCTCATCGCACAATATAGTCAGTATCATTTAGTCAAACTACAACATTAAACCATGCAACGCTGATTATCAAATGACAACATAAAACCCTCATATTAATATTCAAGTTAGTATAGTAATGTAATGTCCATCCAAAAAGTCCGTGCGTGTGACTGTTTTTTGAATAACTTTTGCTAGGAACAAGATAGAGACCTGCGGTTTTCGGCGTTCGACAGCCAAGGTAAAGAGGCATCTTTTCATTAGCAAAAACTTTTCTGAGGCGCAATTCCGAAGTCGGCTTTGTAAAGAATCTTTAAAAAAACAAACTGGATATCCAAAAATTTGCATGGTGCCCTATTGATATTTTTACATATTTGTAGTCTCCATCAAAAACTGGGTCTACTCATATATGTTCAGAGCGTTTTCGTGACATTTTTTTTTTCGTCGAAAGCTTCTGTCCTAGGGCCATATCAGCAGATAAGATTAATCAAAACGCCATTTTTATCATTCAGCCTGTTGTCTTTTTCTGTTATAATAACATTTAACAACTTCTGACGTTGCTTTCTACTGCCCAAGTGACCTTTTGATTAACTTTATTTATTGATATGACCATAGGATAGAGGCTTTCGACGAAAAAAAAATGTCACGAAAAAGCTCCGAACATATATGAGTAGACCCAGTTTTTGATGGAGACTTCAAATATGTAAAAATATCAATAGGGCACCATGCAAATTTTTGGATATCCAGTTTGTTTTTTTAAAGATTCTTTACAAAGCCGACTTCGGAATTGCGCCTCAGAAAAGTTTTTGCTAATGAAAAGATGCCTCTTTACCTTGGCTGTCGAACGCCGAAAACCGCAGGTCTCTATCTTGTTCCTAGCAAAAGTTATTCGAAAAACAGTCACACGGACGTAATTTTTGGATGGACGTTAGATATTAGTTCTGTGTTAGTATTATGCCGAAAAACAGATAAAAAAATATTCATAATGTTGATTTCCGATTTATACTTAGGGGTATCCAAAAATAGTGGCGGTAGTACATTTTTTGCTTACAGAAAGCTCGAACAAACTTTCTTTTTTTACAAAAACGATAGAGCGTCTTTTACTCTATTTTTCTATGCTATTTGATCACTATTCATCTAATATCACAGTAATAAAATTTTGATCAACACTGTTTTTGTTGACACCTAGCTGGTTATTTTAGATTAAAACGTGTGAAGCATCTTGTATTTCATTCTATCATCGTTTAATACTTTGTATTAAAAAATCAAAATATACCACAAGATGCAGCATGAAAAGCTCTACAATTTATAAAAACTTGCTTGTTTTGTAGTTGTACTTTTATCTTTTCAAAATGAGGAAAACTCTGAGCGACAAAATTTCGACGTTGCGAAAACAACACCTTGTTTTTGTTAAAAGTTGTACTCCTTTTTTTCTATGTCATCTTCTTATAGTTGTTCTTTGGAAATTGTAGAGCTTTTCAAGCTGCATCTTGTAGTGTACTTTGTTTTTCAAAGAAACCTATGAAATAATAAGAAGATAACATGGAAAAAAAGGAGTACAACTTTTAACAAAAACAAGGTGTTGTTTTCGCAACGTCGAAATTTTGTCGCTCAGAGTTTTCCTCATTTTGAAAAGAAAAAAGTGCAACTACAAAACAAGTAGGTTTTTATAAATTGTAGAGCTTTTCATGCTGCATCTTGTGGTATATTTTGATTTTTTAATACAAAGTATTAAACGATGATAGAATGAAATACAAAATGCTTCACACGTTTTGATCTAAAATAACCAGCTAGGTGTCAACAAAAACAGTGTTGATCAAAATTTTATTACTGTGATATTAGATGAATAGTGATCAAATAGCATAGAAAAATAGAGCAAAAGACGCTCTATCTTTTTTGTAAAAAAAGAAAGTTTGTTCGAGCTTTCTGTAAGCAAAAAATGTACCACCGCCACTACTTTTGGATACGCCTCAGTAACAAGTTACATAGAAAAACTATTTTTTCATGTTTTTGATCAGAGATTGAGGACAGATGTCCTGAACATTTCTGTAGAGCGGATCAAGTTCTATCATAATCTAAAGGTTCAAAACAACTGTATTTTCATTTTTTAAAATGCGAACCTCGAAATGAAGATACTTGAAGGTAATGAAAAAACAAGTTGTTCCCAAATCGGCATATATGTAATACTTGAAACTTGAATTCAAGTATTCAACTATTCAACTATTCAAGTTTTCAAGTATCCAAGTATTCAACTTTTCAAGTATTCAACTATTCAGCTATTCAACTATTCGAAGAGGGAGAGGAGAGGCATTGGGAGCGCAGAACCTCACAGAGCCGCCTGCAAGCAAGGGCGTAACAGCATTACATAGGGGCAGCTGAGGGTGAGGGCGTAACAGCACCACACAGGGGCAGCTGACGGTGAGGGCGTAACAGCACCACACAGGGGCAGCTGAGGATGAGGGCGTAACAGCATCACATAAGGGCAGCTGAGGGTGAGGGCGTAACAGCACCACACAGGGGCAGCTGAGGATAAGGGCGTAACAGCACCACACAGGGGCGGCTGAGGGTGAGGGCGTAACAGCACCATACAGGGGCAGTTGCAGATGAGGACGCAATGCTATAGGAGGGTGTAGCAGCGTCACACAAGGATAGCTAAGGTTGATTGAATACTTGAATACTTGAATTCAACTTTCAAGTTTGACACTACTGGTAGTTTTGGTAGATTGATAGTTTCACACTGGAAACATAGAAAATGAAAGATCACCAATATATTGTTTGAAAAAGAAGAATCCAAAGATTACATAAATATAAAAATATTTTGAATCGGATGTAAAATAGTCGCATGTTATTTGAAACAAAAAAATAGCAAAACTTGTCCAACAGAAGTAGGGAAATATACTGTAGTGATAAGTTTGTTCACGTTTCAGATACATGCCAAAACAATAAAATTCAGTTCAGTATACTGCTAAATGGCTAACCATTTGATATGGCGTCGTATTGCTCTCCATGGTAAGGATATCGCTAGACTATTATGTAATACGCATGACGGACCTTTGGCTATAGTCGTCCCTAATTATATTTCCAAGTCTCATGCAAATCATCTATATAACCAATTTCGTAATCACCCACAGCGCGCACCGTATGCTAATGAAATATATTCATCAAAACCAACTAGCAAGCCGATTATGAAAATGTATGGTGTTGATAGAATTGGTCCTGGCTATAATGTAACATTCGGAAAAGAACGTGATAGCGTCGTAGTTAAAGAATATTACGATGCGATACCAGACCACATTGCCGATATGGCCAGACGATGCGCACCACACGACAATCCCATTCTCCGATTTATCGAAGAAATGAACTCTGGAACCAATAAATATCTTTTTGGAATACAAATTGCCGCATTTGATAACCGTCCAATGTATGCGGGGATAGTTCGAATAATGGAACCAGACATAGAAGGCAGCGATTTAATATGGGAAAAGCCACATATCGATCAGTTGCCGGAAGTGAAATACAATTTAGTGAAACAACTCACTTGCAATATATATTTCAAAGTCCCAGCTGACTCAGATGAAGCCGGAGGAGATTTGGAGTTGTGGGATATAAGTAAAGTTCCCTTTCAAATTGATAGGAATAAATTAGATCGTGATGACGTAAAGGAATTTCTTAAGGCCAATGGCGCTTTACCAATCATTATTAAACCACAACTCGGCGACTTAATTATTTTCGACTCACAAAAGCCTCATAGCGTCAAAACCTTAAAACAAGATATCCGAATGACATTGCAAGCATTTATAGGGTATCAAGGACCAAGAAAACCGCTGCTATGTTGGAGTTAAAACTCGAACTGATGACACTGACTATTAACATTACTTAAAAATTTTTTCACATATTTCGTAGCACATGAACATTTTTCTATCTCGGCCAGGTATATACCGATGGGGGTGGGAGGGGGAGTTCGGCTTCCTCCCTCTCTCATGCTTAAAAAGTAATGACTTTATTTAATAAACTTGCTGTGAAAGTTTTTTTTTAAATGTTAATGTGACATTATCTTTAAGCATAGTTGTGTAAAATATGAACAATTTGAACGAAAATGGCTCCACGACACCACCTGTGAATCAGAATCATGTTATAGGCCGAAAATGACCGAATAATAATTTTTTTGAATATATATGTGAAGAAAGTTATAGGTTCGTCCGCTTTTGGACCTGTATATAACAGCTATGATTCATTTTCACTAAATTGACTACGATTCCTAATATTTTTCTTAACTTAACTTCAAGTCTGTATATGTTTTTAATGTATGTATATGACATGTCGATGTTAAAACTTCGACAACCGGTGTAACTTCGATACGACATATACACTCTTCGAAAAGAATGACACCTATCGCTCTTGTTGTTTACATTTATATGAAGTTTCCTTGGCGCAACTATTTTCCAAATTGAGCAAGAATTATTATTGATCAACTGGCAAAGCTCACTTTCCAAATCCAAACATAAGATTATTAGTATTACATTGATTTTAGATAATTAAACTTGGTTAAAAATAATAAAGTATGAATAAGCCTAAAAGAACTCCAACATTAGATTCATTTATTATTATGGCTGAAAAAACTAAAGTTACATGGGATACTACAAAAGCTTTTTCGCCCGCTTCTTCTAAAAGGTTCAATCTGAATTCAAGTATTCCGTTATCATGCTGAGACATATTTAGGATTATGTGCAAATTTTCAGACTTATAAGTCATGTATTTCTTTGCAAGCCATCGTTTCTTTTATTTGAGGTGCACTCAACTTACTAACGGATAATCAGTATTGAATGAGAGAACTTCACATTTCATATTTCGACCCTAAATATATTCCATTTAAAAAACAAATATGTCAGGAGATACAACATGAAAAGCTCTACAATTTACATTGGACTGCGTATTTTACAATTGCATTTTTTGTTCTTGAAATTGACGAAACTCTGAACGATAAAGTTTCAAAGCAACAAAAAGTCATATTTTTGGTATACGGCGAGCACGTGGTTTTACTAATTTATCGCTTGTTGTTTTATCTTATAAAAAACAGTATACACCACAAAATACAGCGGGAAAAACTCTACAATCTGCGAAGAACAGCTGATATCATATATACACCTTTTTCAAAAAACGAAAAATAGTGAGTAACCAATTTTCGACGCTAAAAAATTCTACGCGAGCTACCACTTCCTTTTTACTCGTATTTCATCTTTTTATTAAAGTGTGTGCTATTTAAAAAGAAACAAAATATGCAGAAACATGCAGTGTGAAAAGCTGTAAAATTTAGAAAGAACGGATTATTTAGTTGTGTACTTTTTATTTTCAAAAAGTAGTAAAATTCACTGTAAAAAGAACCATAAAATAATTAATTCTTGTACAGTAGAAAACCCATCAAAAACTCCTCCGAAGGTATATGCCGAGAACATGTATTCTTAAAGTATTTATGAACTGAAGGGTTTATTACTCAACGTTTTCATCAAAAAGGTTTATTAATCTACGTTTAACTGAAGATTATTCTACGGTTACAATAAAAAGGGTTTCTTATTCCATGTACACAAGTAGATTATGGTGACACGTCAGTTGAGCCCCGATATTTGAGCTTCCCGACAGTTGAGCCCCAACAGTTGAGCCCCAACATTTGAGTCCCAATATTTGTGTGCTTCTTTATGTAATTTTGATCAAAAGCTGTGATGAACTTCATATAATCACCTTGTATGATAAAGAGTGAGCAGCAGCTGCCGGGATTCATTTTATGAGATTTTTAAATAAAATCTGATACATTTTCAAATAAATTCATTATAATTCCTGAGGGTGAGAGCTTAGTGAGGGTGAAGACGCGGACTTGGTTAAGGTGAGCACGTTGCAAGGATAAGGATGAGGGTACAATGAAATACTTATACCGCTAATAAGTGTCAATAAATTCTTACTTAAGAAATTAATCCTGTATAGGAAATAAATCCAAAAAAGAAACTCCAGTAATCTCTTAGATTGAGAATAAACTGAGATCAAGAATGAGAGTCACAGTCAAAGTGAGGGTGAGGGTGAGACTACAGATACAGCTGATAGTGAGTGCTGACAAGATAGAGGGGATACGTCTCAAATACCGGTGCTGAAATGTTTGGAGCTCAACTGTCGAGAAGCTCAGCTGTCGGGAGGCTCAAATATCTGAGGCTCAACTGTTAATAGCTTAGTGTCAGGTGGCTCAAATGTCGGGACTCAATTGTCGCAGGCTCAACTGTCGATGTACCGGATAGATTACTCTACGTTTAAAGGTAGATTATTCTACATTCTCGATAAAAGGACTTATCACTCTACCTAGGGGAGTAGATTATTCTACATTTTTAATAAAAAAATTTGTTATTCCACGTTTAACACATTCGAGGCGATGGGGTCCACTGGTGGCCCCACCATATTTTAGCAAGAAACTGAATAGAAAAACAGTTCTTTCTCTTTCATTCTTAGGCGGAAAGTTGCACGTAGTGTATGATCTGATTTGTACCTTCGTTATTTTCAAAATGATTTATTACATAGCATGATGCTTCTCATTAAAACAATCAAGACAAAAAAATTTGTTACAATCAGAACAGAAAGTTTTGATTCTCTTTGTTGTCGAATGACACGCTTCTCTTGATTGATGTTCTCTGTTTTTTTTTCATAACAACCAACACATCGTCCTCAAACATCATGGTCAGATCCTTTCTTTTCTTCCAGCTTATGATCAGCTAGTTTGCGCTTCAAATGACTCGTCGATTGTTGTCTCGGACCAGGCTTCAGATTTTCGAAAGGCATACCAAGGAATAAAGATCGCGCGAGACTCTCACGAGACTGCAGAATGGTTATGTTGTTTGTTGTGTAGCTTTCTTTGTATATCAAATAGCTATTCACTATTGCTGTTCCAAACATCGATTCAAACGCCACCTTTTGATACCATTTTATAGATCGTCTTAGACATGTGTAGTATCCAGATGGCTGATCCGACAAATCCGTACCTTGTCTTCCTTTATTGTAGTCGAGCACCACTTGTGGCTTCATGATGCGTTCGCCAGATGGATTAGTTTTTCTGATGTCCACAAGAATAGTTGTATGGGATGGCTTGATAGATATCATCAGAATGTCTCTTTTATCTGTCCACTTGATCAGCTTGACACCATCGCCATTCTGAAGACCATAAATCTCACCCTTCTTGAATTTTTTCTAAAGAATTGCTTTTCCAGATCCAACACGGTTACTTCTCAATATTCCAATGAGGTAAGTATCACTTCCTAACAATCGTTTCGCAAGGTCGATACTCGTAAAAAAAATGTCATCTACCACAGTTCAATAGCATCCAAAAAAGATCTTCTAATAATTGCATGATGACTGTTTGAGTATGACTAAAACCAGTCGTTGGATTCTGTTTTCCTGTATAAATTATAAAATTCCAAGTATATCCACAAGTAACGCTCGTCTCTATGACTCGCTTAACCCTCGACTAAATTCTATTTAGCATTATCCCTTACTGGTCGCTAGATTCTGCTCTGTTAACTATGCTAAATACATGTGCACGTATACACGGATTGCTAGTGACGCCTGTTCTATAAGATCCAGTCTTTAAACTTTTTGTTACGGCTTTCGTATGGCAATGTAAAGTACAGTTCTTGGTCGATCATCATTACCCCTACTTCGCTTCAGTCTTAACTTCTCGGTTTTTTATATGATGTCAGCATAGATCAATGTAACACCTCATTTTCCTGCTCAAAAAATCGTTTACAGGTAATATAAAAACTAAAGCAAATTTGAGAAAATAGCGACTAGTCATTCGTCGGCGCCTCTACGCGTCGTAATTCACGACTAGCCGCGTCCATGTTGAAGTCTATTTTCACATGAGTTCACTATCTTGTGTTCAAAACTACACTCATTCACGTTCCACTAACTCAAAAGAATTATAGGATCTGGAACGGAAAAAGCCTCTATAGGAAATTTGAAGAAAAACAAGTAAAGGCACAAAAATCTATAAATAAGTGAATCATGACTAAGTTTATGAAACATCGCTGCGAAATCTTAACTAATTTTTTTTGCAAATAACGAATATTTCAGATGCATGAGTTCCTCAAAATCTGATTCAAGAAGGAATAAAATCACAAAATATTGATCGCCTTAAAGCTTAGATTCTCAAAATCTGATTGGATGAAAGATAGATTTCGGGAAGCCTTTTATTGACTGAAATTTTAAACAGATAGAGTTTGATTGGTCAAAAGTTCGATGTAAAAAGTTTGCCAC
>JAJEKB010018925.1:59177-89674 GCA_022393335.1 Macrotrachela quadricornifera
GTTGAAAATCAAAATGCAAAGCATAGCTATTTAATCTGCTTCATTCATTAGTTAAGTTCTATACAAAAAATAGTTCTTACAGAAATTTTATCATTATAACATTAGATGAAAAATAATGAAATAGTGTAGAAATGTAGAGCTTTATTTGCACTATTAGTCTATATAAAAAGAAAAGTTTTTTCAACCATTCTATACGAAATCGATATAGGTCCGTAAAGACTTTTGATATGTCCGAAGTATTATTTCATAATCATTTTTTCTAGATTATATCTTTACTATTTATTAGTCACGAACATGTCGATCTCGATTGTAAATTGAGAGAAGACTACCCTCAAGTAGCTGGATGAAGATCCGACCGACTCAAGTTCGGTCATATGTCAAAATCTGACCCGGTTAAGTTTTCAGAATTGGAAAAAAGTAAAATAAAATAAAATCTCGAAAAGTTCATAAGTATCTTCTTCGAGAAACAAAAATGAAAAAAGTTCGAGTTTAGGTTCGATCATAGACATGGTACACTTTTTGCAACAACCTACCTAAAAATACTGTGTAACAGTAGTCACTTGAGTATTTGATCATTCGCGTCGAAATACTCGTTTACTAGACGACGCTTTCCATTAAGGCACCTGCCAAAATACCTTCTGCAGTACTCTCACGTTTTTTTGGATATACTAGTAGTAGGGAACTTTTTCAGGAAAGCTTAACTAAGTGCATTGTTTAAGATAATTATATCCTTATGATCGAAACATTTAGTAAACAAATTAAAATAATAAAAAATTTATTTTTGAATTATTATAGATTTATTTTTAATGTTAATATTGTTTGTAAAATATGTTATTTGCTAATGATTATATATCTAATGTGAACGTATCTAAAAGATAATGATTATATAAATATGTTCATGTTTATAATCAATGATCTTTTATATAAATAAAACAGTTAATAGAGTTAAATAAAAAATATAAGTTTAGTGAATTTTTTTCTCTTGGAAATGTTTGTATTTAATGTAAAATATCTAAATATGATATAACTTGTTTGAAAGAGTGATAAACTTTTAAAAAAATGTAACCAGTGAAATTGATTTAATAAGGAAATAATATCTTATAGAATGAATAGATTATTTTAATAATTCGAATTAGAAGTTTTAATTATTTAAATGTTTAATATAAAATATATATTTTCATCCAAATTTATCTTTTCTAAAAAGAAAAAAAGAATTTTTATTTTCTATATTATTCATTTTATATTGAAAATGTTTAAATCAAAACTAATTTAAAGATATTTTAGAAAAAATTTATATATTAAATTTATTTAAGAGAGAGTTTTGTTTTTCTGATATTCTATTATTGAATGAGTGTCTCTCTCTCATCATATATTATATATAGAGGAAAAAAACCAAAGGATAATATTTGTTTACTTTCAATTGATAAAATTTAATTTGATCGTATTAAATTGAAATAATATTGTTATTAAAATCTGATCGATTATGATTATTAATATAATGTTAATATTATTTACGGTTAAATTAATGTCTATCCATATATAATTGATGATTATTCGTTTAAATTATCCTTTTTTTATATTGATCATTATATTAATATTATACAAAAAGAAATAAAAATAATTTCAAACGATTGAAATAAATTATTAATGAAGATTTTTGTTTTATATGATATGATATGATATATATATTAACAATGATAAAGTAAAGAATATAATTTATATAAAAGAGTAAACTTTTATTTGTGATATGTTTATCAAATAATGAAGATAAAATTTCATAGAAATATTAGATTTTAAAATAAAAGATAATCACTCTTAAATATGTTTTTATATTCTATTCTATTCTATTCTATTCAAAATCGACTAAATATTGAAATAAATATATTATTTAATCGAATGAAAAATAGAACATTAGTCTTATTTAAAATCATATTAATTGAATAATTTCGATGATATAACTACTGTATATATAGATGATTTATCTCGATAGATAATCAAATATATCTATTTATTTTCCTAATTATTTAATAAAATTAGTCTTGAATATGAAAAAAAGGTTTGTTCGAATCTTTGTTTGTTTTTCTATTTTCATAAATTTGATTATTTCAATATATTTTATAATATTGAGAATAAAAGAAAAATAAAAAATGAAATATATTATTTATTATTATATTAAATCTAATATAATCTATTTAAAAAAGTGAATATATTTAAAATGTTTAGTTTTATATGATATTAATAATATAAGGCGATAAGATCTTATTTTCATTTATTTCGATAACGAATTAATCTTAATTGGTAAAAAGTTCAAATATAATCTCGATGGTCTCCCTCAAGTCTTTTAGCTAGAAGTTTTTCATTTAACTTTGTCGACTTATTTTTGTTTCAAAAGATAAGTAGTGGATCATCAAATTTTGTTTTCAATTCGATGAAATATTGTAAGTAGTATTCGAAGATATCAGCTTATATATAAATAGTAAATATTAGAAATTTTTGTTTTTATGTTGCGCGGTCATGCTTTATATTTGAGTTTTCATTGATTCAAAAAATATAATCTTAAAACTAGAAAAATCTCGTCACATAATATTCATTATAAAATACTAAACAATTTTCAAAGACCAACTTATTTAAGATATGCATTTTTCCTATCGAAAATTGTAAGAGAACAATTTTCTACGTTAGAAAAATCTTATTTTCTTTCTGCATCAACAAAGTTCCTTTTATCTCATTTCATCGAAAATAAATCGAATATTAATATATTCTATTCTCTATTGATATTGTATATTAAACGAATATATTATTTGTTTAATAGAACGTATTAAAGAAATGAAAAGTGAAATATAAAATGTGACTATTGAACATGTGATAGTTGTTATTTATCTGGGAATAAAAGGTCTAATTCTGATATTACATAAGAAAGTGATATCTTGAAACAGTACTTGGAATATTTGTTCATATAGGAAAAAAAAACTTGATTTATCCATCCATTGTTTGAAAATGAAAAAAAGTAAGTCAAGAAATAAAAATGAAATAGTAATGATGAATGATAAAGTTATAGTCAAAGATATTTTGAGACACCCTCTATATATTAATTGAAAATTGTTATTAATTAATTGCTAATTATTACACAGATTTTGTGTTAGAAAATCTATTTATTTAAACTAAGTATATCCCTATTATAGAGATAGACAAATATTTTTTAAATAATGATAATAGTTGTTTTTATAAAGTTATAAATTATTTGTGAGAAACTTTTCTAGATAATATACGAGATAATTATTATCTTCTATTAATCTTTTTAATTCAAACAAAATGAAAATGATTAATTGTGATTTATATTCACAGATTTTAAAATTCGTTTTTTTAAAGAACTTTTCAATTAGAGGAAAACGATACACACTATGATATTATTGTATAAATATATTTTTTCTTTTTATGACAATTTCGTTGTTGTGGATATTTAAGTCTCGTATAGTAAACGACATCCAAGTTGAAAGAATGTTTAGTTCGAGTTTAAATTGTTTCGTGTTTTTGACTAAAAAACTACTAAAAGTGTTGATTGATCATAGTATAGAATAGTCTAATGTTTATTTGCTCATATGTTCATAATCGTTAACCCTTAAAAAGGTGAATAATAGACACGATAAATAGTCGAAAGGTTAAAATAAATCTTATTTTCTTATTCTCTTATAAATTCGATTCTATCGATTTTAATTAAATTTCAATTATTTATCAGTGTAACCTACTAAACATTCATTTACGATTCGTCATACATATTTCTACATCTGAATATTAATTCAATATTTGAGCAGTTGAAAAGAGAATCTATACTGAAGGAATATTATTGACTTATCGAAATCAATGCCATGTAAGCGAAAACTATCATAATTGTAGTTAGTCTTGATAACTAAATATATTCGACGAATAGTTTTCGCTATTCGTCTAATTTTGATTAGGCGTGCATTTATTTAATGATCTTTGCAAAACTATTTATGTTCAGGATATATTTAACCTTAATTTCGTAATTTTCTGAGCAAAATTATTTGTATAATATTCTAAACTATGATATGAATCTTGAGGTTTATCAAATAAAGGCATATTCATAATAGATTGTCACTTTTTGAACTTATAAAAAACTAAAAATATTGATTTCATAGTTGAGCGTAGATTTAAGCTATCTATTATCTATTATAGTTGATAAATAAGATAATTGTAAAAATTTTTAAGTTAAAAACTCGTCTCCTATCTGAAAATGTAAAATATTGGGTGTTTTTTTGAGTAAATTATCTAATTTTTAATTTATTGAAAAATAGACTTAATAAAAATTAAAAAAACAATTCACTTTAGAGTATCCACAGTTAAACCTCTTTCTCCGCATATATCTGATAGATTTCGACTATTCGAAAACAATATCTGATGACACGAAATTTCTTTTTATTTTAATAAGATTTTAATCTCCTTGGAATTAATCGTTCGAATCGTAAAAAGCTGATAGTAGAAATAAGCTAATTGTGAGTTTTCGTTTCATCGAAAAATGGTATTTCGAACACTCAATGTAACAGTCCGATGTTCATCGCAAATCTTGGGAATATTTATTATCTCTATCGAATCTCTATTTTTCCTTTTTTTATTTTCAATTGGATGAAATTTCTTTTCTATTTATTCTTCTATATTTAAATATTCTTTCTCATATTTAATTCGAGAATGAATCTTTTAATATGAATGTGTTTCTTCCCACTTAAATAGATAATATTCCAACAGAGATTTAGGAGAATGACAAGTTTTCTTTTATTTGGCTACAATAAGTTACCTATATGATCATCTTTGATATTAATTGCTAAGAGATTTTTTCGATGAGTTCAAAATAGATGAGATACTTTCAAATGAAAATAGAAATGAAATGTCTCTTATATATTCGAAAGCTCGACTTTTTCAATGACAGAGTAATTGTTATATGTTCTATGACTATTTCACATTTCCTATCATTATTAATGTCTGGTGAGAACATTAATTCAATTCTACGAATTGGAAGATAGTTAAATCATTTGGTGTGAACAATAACCATTGCCTCAACTGGAGGGAAGATCATATGAAAAAAGATGCATTTCATTGTTGGTTTGTTTCTGCCAAGGTCAAAGGTCAAAGGTCAAATTTTGTCCTATAATCGGCTAAGGGATCTGTACCTCCTCAAATACTATTTCCTCGACTGGGTAGTGAGTCATATGAAAAAAAGGTTTGTACGTGGGTGTGTGGCTGTCAGGGTCAAAGGTAAAAAAACCATGTATTTTTTCGCAAACATATTAATGACTATAGCTTTAAAAGAAGCTCAACGGGCAACGATAGATCAAAGGTTTTCGGGGCCAGGCAACCGACTAGCATGATTATTTTTCAAAATTTCGAAATGATTTTTTTAGATCATAAGCTTTTTTTAAGAAAATAATGATTTTTTTTATAAAGTTTAACTAAAGGTTTCCGGTTTCAGGGAATCGAATGGCATTATTCCCTCGACTGAAGGGAGGGTCATAAGAAAAAAATAAAATGTGTTTGTTTGTCTGTAGTAGGTTAAACGAACATAGCTCAATCATTGACCACATGTTGTCAATATATTGGTCTTTCCAACAATCAGATTTTTTTTGGCCATAGTTTTAGCCAGTAAAAGGTTTTCAATATCGACCTTTTGGGCAATCAGATTTTGTTGCTGTGGTTTCAGTCAATCAGGGATTTTAATATCAACCTTTCAGCGAAACAGATTGTTTTAGTGCAGTACTTGAGCGATGTAGATGATCCAAATATTTAGCTCTTGTTAAAGGTTATTTGGTAGTACCCTTTGTATCTTTTTTAAGGGCACTTGGTGGTATCCTTATTAGCTGTTAGGGCGCAGGCTGGGATACCTTAAGTATCCTTTAAACGGCTATCCAGTGGTGCCATCGGCAACTTTTCTAAGGGTTTCTAGCAGTGTTCTTAATAATCTTTTAGATGCTATCTAGAGATAGCCTTACTAAATGATTGAAGATATCTAACGAGGGAACATACCGAGGTATTCAAGCTGTTTAGAGCCCATGTTTTGGCGATAGATGGATCTCGATGAGATATGAAAAACCTCAACAGAATTCGTACCCTCGCGCCTTTATTTCCGAGATATCGATTTTTCAAGATATATAGGAAACGAAAGAATGAAATGAAAAAATATTGTTTTTAGGGAATAGTAGAGTATAAAGGTAAAAAGTTTTCTTAGTTTCATGTACTGCTCGTGCAACCTGTTTTGAATTAAGAACTAGATCAAATCTTATCAGTAACACATCTACTTATTGTTCACCAACTCATGGAACACTCAAAATTCTTCATTCTATTGGTGATACCATTATAAACTACAAAACAATGCTTGGTGAGAGGGTGAGGACGATACACTATCGATTATGTTACTTTCCGTTTTCTTCGCTGGCATACCATCATGTTTTGGTGATAAATGTTGTATACTCACATTCGTTCGATCATGCTCTTCTAGTTTCATTCTCCGCCTATTCTCTTTTGTGTATAATTTGTGCTATGCAGTCGTTTTTCTTTCCATTCAGTTGTATACAGTATACAAGTGAGACACAAGCAAGTGGTTAATACCAGTTTTTCTCGAACCTATTTCGAAATGATCAAACCAGCAAATGTAGTGAAGATCTTCGCTGATAGAACATCGAACTTATTGTCTTCCACTTTTTCGAACACTTCGACCAACAGTGCTATCACAAATCGTGAATGTGAAGTAGCGGAGCTGCTGTGTGGTGTACTTGAATCGATTATCAACAGTCATTCACACTTATTCGAAGTTGAAACAACCCTCCATCATGACCTGGTCGAAGGCGAATTGATCAATGACGTGAAGTGCAAAGATAAAGATGAAGATGAAGGTGCGCTCGATCCTGACTGGAATGGTGATGACGAAGATGAGGACGAAAAGACGTTATGCAAAAAATTTTCACTTGATTACATGACCAACGCAGTCAATTTCTATGATGAGATCAATTCAAAAACTGCAAAACGAAAGCGACGTTGGGAAACAGTGAAACATCACTTTCGACGTATTCTGCACCAAACTTATCTTGCTCAATTTCGCTGTTATCTCGAGAAACATGGAATGAAGAAGCAGAAGCTCGATATAATTGATGATCATGTATTTGATAGGTTGGAACGAGCTCGGGAAAATGCCTTACCCGTGTACGATATTGATTTTCATCGGATAGCTTTTAAAAAAAGCTATGGATGAGTCTTGACACAATTTTGTCGCTTCAAGTTATTGGCTGTACCCTTCAAATACAAACACAATATCATCTCGCGTAAGGTGACGAAGGTGAGAGATGTGTGATCAGTCTTCATGAATCTGTGAGAGGAAGCTCTCTCATCTAAAACCAGATGAAAATGAAAAAAGAGGCTATTACGAGTTCCAGACTGCTCGGTTTTCGCAGACTGTTGGTTCGTCCAAAACTGTTTGAAATTAAACTTACTGAAGTTATTTGTTCTTTGTTGATTGTGACGCGAAGTGACAGGCAGAAGATAAGGAGACGATCAAAACTTCAGTCAATCAGTTCGTCACGGATATTCGCAAATGGTTGCTCCAATATAAAGCCAACGAAGTTATTAACACAGATTAAAGTGGAATCCAGCTCGAATTGCACTCTTCTCGAACATTAAGCCACAAAGGAGAGAAAGTTACAATTGGATGCGTCCGCTCTATAAACGCCACTACTCACAGTTATACAGTGCAGCCAACAATCGTACTCGATGGTCATCTCCTCTCACCGCTTTACCTTAGTTTGAAGGAGTCCAAAGGACACCTTAGTGAGAATATTCGCTCGCATCTTTTCAAAGCGTCGAATGTGGTGATTACGTGCAGCAGTTCTGGAAAGCTCACAACATCTTTGATTGAGTATTGACACGATCATGTACTCCTCCCGTCACTTGGAAAATGTTAAAAGTTTTTACTTATCTCGGACAGCTGGGGATGACAGACACATGGAAAGAGGTTATATGATCATATTCCTGGGTGCACAAGATTTGAAATACCGAAGAGAACGACGGACCAAATTCAGGCATTAGATGTCTTTTTCAACAGGCAGATGAAAGTGATCCCTTGTCGGTTATACGATCGTGTGCTGCTTGATGAACTGGACATCAACATTAGCGAACGGAATAACATCATCCGCCTCATGTCTCTCATTCATAGCCAACTCTCTTCCGAAGTTTTTTGTCCGATGATCCAATGCGCTTGGTACACCAGTAGCTACATAGACAATCATCCAGGATCATTCAAAACTGTGATCGAAGTGTGTTTTTCCTTCGACGCAACAATATGCGCTACGTCTCCATGCGATGCGGCTTCTTTTATCTGCTGCAGCTGGTGTGAAAAACCACTATGTTTCAATCACTTTTTCCTGAACTACCATTTTCACTTATTTTTCTTCGTGAGGACCTTTTGGGTGTATAACGATATCAGATAATGAAGTGAAGAATTCTGAGTGTTCTATGGGCTGATGAACAACGAGTAGAGGTAGTATTGATAACATATGATCGACCTGTTAATCCAGAATAGATCATACGAGCGATGCGCGAAACTTTAAAGAATTTCCACATGAATAGTCTACTATTCTCCAAAAACGATCATTGTTCATTTCAGTCTTTTTTCGTATACATCTTGAAAATTCGATATCTCGAGAATAAAGACGCGAGCGCACGAATCCTCTTGAGGTTTTCATACCTCATTGAAGTTTATCGATCGCCAGAAGATGGAATCTAAAGGGCTTAAACTCCTAAATATGCTCCCTCGTTAGAGCTTTTTAACAAAGACACCTACAGACCTGGGACTTTCATCATTCGACAGAAGTGTCTGGTAACATTTCTCAATTCCTTCTGTCGAACGATGAAGACCCCTGATTTCTAGCTGTGTTTGTATAAAAGTTATAAGCGTTTCGACCGATACTCTTTTATTAAAATTCTGATTATAGTACATTAAGAAAAACACTCTTTAAATACATGTCATTAATTGTATACAAAAACCTTTCAGCTCAGTTGGGAGTAACTGTAATGTCTGGCTTTTTGTTCATTTCACTTGTTGATCTATATTGTAATCGTTTACATAATAAATTCAATACCAATAATAATATACCAATAAAAAAAATAATGAATTCAGTAATATCAAATATTAATTTTATGTTTGATTTTGGAAATTCAAATGGAATCATGTTTGCAACGACAGCTGAAATCGACATGAATATAAACACCAATAATAAGAGCAGGCGAGCGAAGTTGTGAAATGTAATTTTAAGATTGGACCACTGCCAATTCATTGTGAGGAAGGATTGATTATAGATTGCATAAGAGACAATATGAATGAGAAGAAAATCTCTCAAAATACGAAGCTCTTCTCGTCCAACAATATATTGAGTATAACTATTTTTACAACGATCTGAATCGTTGAATAAAGGTTCATACAATTCAATTACATTGCAGCGACCGATTGTGTAAGAACATTTGCCCATAACACTATCATAAACAGCTTGTAAACCGGGAGTCATGAGAAATATCATTGTTACGGTAAAAATGAGAGCATGTCTCATCATGTAACTTGTTGCCTTTAAAAAATTATCTGCATAACTTGTGATCTTTGTGAAATTATAATAAGTTGATTGGACTGCAACGAAAAGACATACTATTTTCAATAGCCATAATCCAGTATATAATTTTTGTCTTTCATCACAATTGAAAAGTGTTAAAATGAAGTTGGTAATAGCTAAAGGTAATAGAACATAGATTTCGTACCCAACACCAAATGTAGCTGAACTGGATGCATAGAGAACAGTCGCTACATCATAAAGAGGAGCTTTTAGTCCAAAGAATAGTTTTGCAGGTAATGAATCAAGTACACTGGAGTAAGCAACAGTATCGATCACTGCACATGAAAGCCATAGTAAGAGGGCTACACCACGGAGCACTATTAATTCAGCAGAAATGTCTTTTAGTTCGTGCTTGACATGAAAACGTTGAAATTTTAACCAGAAAGATTCATTTACACCAACAGTATTTTCTTCTATATTAAGTGGCTCCATTGGGGTAACAATATTTAAGTTACACGACATATTAGATATCACTGATTGAAGAAGAATAATTGTTTATGATATTAACAGCGGTGAGTTCTTTTGTTCTGCTATAGGCGTCAAGATTATATTGTCTCTTGCATTCTTGTATTTATATTCACTATCAGTGACAGTCATGTCTATTTATCTTGTATTATGAGTAACGACTATTTGGTTTTTACCAGTTGTATCTATATTTAATAATAGACATGCTGATAAGATATACGAATATACAGTCCAACCTTTTTTGTCAAGAAAAAAAATCAAAGCTTCCTACAACATAAACCGATGAATAGAAATCAGGCATGTCACAGCACTAACACTAATATCTCAATACCGTGCGAATATTGTGAAATGCCTAGGGGAAAAGAAAGAACAATTGAGGGTGAGGGTGAGGGCGAGGGTAAGTTTCAAATAAATAAGATCACGACGCGTTTCGATTGGCTTTGACAGTCGCATCAAATGGTTTAAATAATCTGCATATATAAGAAAATAAATTAGAATTAAATTGACAAGTCTAAAAGACAAGCCAATATTAACTGCAATTAATCTCTTTAAATTTAGCAGATGATCTATTTAGTCAAAAAGTGAGTTTTAAATAAATAAGACCACGACGCGTTTTGACTCGCTTTCACAGTCGCATCAGGTGATTTAAATAATATGTAAACAGAATCATTTAATTGAAAATTAAATTTGAAGAAGTTTAGTAGAACAACATACAATATTAATCTAGAACAAATATTTAACCCTTTGAGGACGGATTTCTTTTTCGAAAATTGTTTCTTTAATCATTTTCTTTTTCCATTCATTTAGTTTTAATTATAAACAGAATATAACGAAATAAGAGTGCAAGTAGTTTTATTTCTTTCACAATGAAAATGTAAACAAGATTTGCTTAACAATCTAGTATATAAAAAAGTAGAGCATTTATGTGGCCATTATTTTCAATTGTGTTTAAAAATTACGACATTCTTTCATTTCGTAGCGATAGAAGAGCAATAGATCTTTCTAAAATTAAGAACAATGTACATCTGTCAATGAGAACGTGGATATATATATATATATACATGCAATAGAGAATGAGAATATTCATGGAAAATAAACAGAGAAGAGAGAAATTATGAGGTCATTATATCTCAGCAACAAGAGCCAAGGACATTTGAAAATTTATATTAGAGAAAGGGAGAAAGAAAAGTATGAAATGACAAATGCAGTTGTTTATGACCTTAATGACTTTACTCGTTAAATAGTTTTATGTGAACTAAACATTTTTTTCTTTACCGAAGAATAGGTGGGTGAAAAAACACCCACCCGTCCTCAAAGGGTTAAACTACTTTAAGCTAACTTCAAGTAAAGTACTTTGAAGTACTTTTCAACTTCAAATTTACTTGAAGTTACTTGCAGTTACTTCAAGTAAAGCACTTTGATGTACTTTCCTACCTCAAGTCCGCTGTTTTCCCCTTGAGTTTTATTCCGAATCGTGTTTCAAATCCTAATAATTTTTGTTTCCAGGTTTTTCCAATGTTAAACAGGAACGTGCTCAGACTTCTGCTAAAATATTTTTTTAAATTGATAATGCTGGATCCTGTTTTGGATTCACTAAGAATCCTATCAAAAATCCTCTCCAGTTTATAAAAGGGAATTCTATCAGGATTTTATCGAATTTTCATTAGGATCTAAATCAAATCTTTATACCAGGATCCTGGAAGAATTGACAACCAAATGGTACAAGAATCTTGACGAGAAAATAGGTAAATTAGTTAAAATAGCTAATTGAATAATTCTGCTAAGTTCTGGCCAGCATTCTCAATATAACTGGTCAATAAGAGACATTCTAAGCCCTTAAAAAAACCCAAGTATGGCTAGGATCTTGGTAAAAAACGTCCAAGAAACCGATGAAGATGTTTCCACATTTGTGCTTGGAGACTATTGAAAATTAAATTTTCAAGATTGTGCAAAGAATCTAGCACGAATGAACGGAACGAAACGATTTCCTTACATTTTTAGCTAAGTTTCAGATGACGGTTTGTTCAATATTCAAAAATTTGTAGATTATAGCAGAATTCAAATATCACTGTTGAGCAAAATCTGCCAAGAATAAAAAGAATCATTTTTCAGTATTTTGTTGTATTTTTGTTTGAGATACTAAAAAATAGTAATAACTGAATGATCTAATTATATTTTTTTTCGGACTCTGATTTGATTTTTATCATAAAAAAATCGAATAAATCTCTAAAAGCAATTTCTAAATATCTATACAGTTTATATAAAAGTTCTTTTGTGGTTTACACTACAACAATGAGGTTTTTGTTACGATGTATCAAGAAAAGAAAAGTGAAAATTATTAAATTAAGAATATTAATGTGGATTTAATGATTGTAATTTTCTTTTTTTTCATTAACTAAATTATTTTAGATGGCAAATCCTTCGATGATAAAAACTGCTTAGCGTATTGATTATGTACGAATAAAAGATGAAAGAGATTTTTTTCAATTGATTTCAATTAAAAAAATATTTAAATATATTTTTTCAGTTGGATTCAAATTAAAAATGAATTAAAAAAATATTTCAATTGAATTGAATTTTTAAAAAATTTGAATTATATTTTATCAGTTGACAGTTGAAGTTGAAACAATTCAAAAATTTTTTCCGATTCAATTCAATTTAAGACCCTTCTCCCCCTCATCCTAGTTTGACTTTTTGCTTTCTCTAGTCCAATCTTACTGAGATTTTTACACGAGATGCATCTCGACCCAGATACTTCACAGTAAAAATTTCAGTTCAAAACATTGAGTCTACTCAGAGATACGTTAAGATTAAGGGTCAAAAATGGGCTTCGGTGTTATTAAAATTTCTCTGCCATTTCAAATGCTAGAGAGCTCGAGTTGGTTTTAAAATGTAGCTCAGATCCAGCACTACGACTTCACGGGGTCCGTTTTTTTTTTGTTGTGTAGTATCTTAGTTTTTCGAAGCTTACTTTATAAGGTATGCTAAGAATAGGGCATATACTGTAAAACAATTGAACCTCATAAGATATTAAAAATAAAATTGAAAATTTTGGCCTTGTCAAGTTGTAGCACTGAACATTCTCATTATTTTAACACCAACCGCAGGTTTCTAGCGTTTAAAATGATGCAGAAATTTTAATAATACGAAAATGTAAAGACAAATAATCACATTTAGAGAAAAACGTAAAAGAAGTTTTACAAGTATAATTCAAGACTTTTTCTACGGTAAGATGATGTAAAGAGAAGTTTTGAATAATTTAATGTAGATTATCGATCAGAAAGAATTGAATGGACGCATTCATAATACGTATGGCGAAAACTTTTGTTTATTCTATATGGTTTTGTCGTGATCACCGTAAAATCAATAAGAACTGCATTTATAATCAGAATGAAATCATCGCAATTTTTATCGAGAAATTTATATTGTGTAGTTATATCACTTACAAATTATCTAAACCAGATAAAACCATGTTGAACTACTCATAGATGGAAATAGTTTGCGAAAAATTTATGTACTAGTGTCTTCAAAACTATGTAAAGAAAAAAAATAAGAAAATTATATCATAGTATCTCATAAAATAATCGTAGATGAATGATGGTGAGGTAAGAAAAACTAATCATCATCTCCTGGTTCATAACCACTACATGCGTCATTTTCGGACAGATTTAAATCGTTTAAATTATTATAAATATGACCAACACTATCATCATTTAGGTTTACAACAAATGGAATTTCATCATTACTTTCGCTTGAAATGTAAGTTCATTCCATTGTGTCATTTCTATATTCACAAAGCGCAATACCTATCAAGTTATCATACATATTAATACATAATAGACACGTTGATTACTGTCAAACGTCAACAGAGAAGCTCAAAAAATTTCGAAAATGAATTTTTTTCGAGAAAATGATATTTTGTAGAGTATGGGGTTTCAGAAAAAAATTATGTAACACTTTCAAAACTCATCATTAAATCAATGAACTATGGCGCGTTCGTTAGCTCACACATTACTCTATCTGATAAATTATTTTAAAAAAATCGAAAAATTTAACGAAAACAGACTTTTAGGGTCAGGGAAGATCTTAAACAAAAATAGGAAAATTCTATCGACTAAAATAAACACGTCAAATGATATTGCATTTCTTTATTTTTTTTTTTTTGAATAATTTATATTCACATAGAATTCAGATAAAACTTAATATTAAAGTCAAAAATGAACATATTCAAAGTTAAACTGACATAGAATGACATGACACATATAGATGAGTAAGCTGATCGATATGTAATACTGAAAGTCTAGACGATCAATACTCTATGTGTTCATTTATATTATTTTCCACTTAGAAAATCCTACAAAAAAACTTACCGACATTATATTCGAACCTTTTTTTCTAAAGAATGACTCTCTATCTATTCTTTGTAATAACTTTTAATGAAAAAATTCGAATGTTACTCTATCTTTTGGATTCACAAGAACAAAATTTTCACTGACAAATTGAACGCGTGATAAATTTATGTCTGGATTACGACAAGAAAAGAAAAGAAAAGAAAAGTCCATTATATGAAACAATAATATGCAACTTCGTTAGATTTTATATCCATCTTATCGAGCTGCTTCTCTTAAACAATATAGAAAAAGAAAAAGAAATTTAAATATATTACTTTATCAATTAATTAGATAAGATTCCCTTTTTTATTGTTGCAATTTAAGTGTGGAACAGAATTTGAATAGTTATTTTATTGAAAAATCTGTGTGATATACAATTGAAATAGTTAATTTAATCATCTTATTAAAATATGATAATATTAATTGCTAAGATTATTTTTAGAACAATAAATTTGAATTATTTTACTTGACTTTGGACTTTCTTTTATCATCTCTTCATTTGAATAGGCATATGATAAAATATCTTCTTTTCTCAGTGAACAAATTTTTAAAGTAAAAATTATCAATTACTACAGGGAACAACTCTCGAGATATATTCTCCTTGTGATACTCTCTCTTTGAAGGTTTCCAAAAAATTTTCTCAATATTTTTTTTTAACATTTTTTTGTGTGTCGAGATTTTTACTGTATAATATCGTTTCATTGTAATTCCAAGGGTTAAGTTCTATTAGTTTTGAAGATATTTATACTGTGGATAAATAAAATAGAAGATCTATGTTCCTGTATTCCTCATTGAAATCGAGGAGACTGAAAATTACTCTTTAAAAGCATGATAGACTAGTTTTATTTAAATTAATTATTATATAATAAAAATTCTTCAGATGATTTTCACACAAATATTAATGTAATCGTTTCGAGAAATCCAATAATAAATTGAAACAAAAGAGAACATTGATATACATACTTTGTTCAGAAACGAGTTTCAATTGCATATAGAAAATGATTGTCAGTCAATCAAAATTTAGTTGAAAAGAATTCTAACCTTCTCAAATATCAGATATCAACAAACTGTAATATGTATCCTTATCATAATTGAAAAATTTAATTTAAGATTTATAAAAGATTGATTACAGATCCGGAATTGTACGATATCAAAAGTCTTTTATCAGATTTTTTCGAGTGCTATCTTTGTCGAAAAAACAATTCTAGTCTTAAGTGAGAAATTAAAATGAAATATTGAAATTCTTACTCATATAGATCACTGAAATTTCCAATAGAATTTTCTATATGTATCAATTAAGGAAAAACAGTTCACTTCAAGAGTCTTAGATATGAACAGATGAGATATAGCAGTATGAAAATACATTAAATAACGTTGTCAAAATCTCAATTGGTTACAAAAGATTTGAACAGACTTCGATGGACATTAAAAACTAAGACTTTAACAAAGAAATATTCTTCACTAATTGTTACTTGAGTGACGGCGACACGAAAATTTTTCTTGTTTTTTCTTTTGTTGACATTAGTAAACTTGACAGATATGCGCGGAGTACTATTGTACATAAATGTCTGACACTTGGCGACTGAATGAATTCTATCAATGAGTAAAAACAGTTGTAATTATTTTAAATAATAATAATCAAAGTCGAAACTCTTTTTTCAATACTACTGTCACAGCAATCTATTCACAGAAATTTTTTTGTATAAATGATCATGAGATAACAGTGGTGTGGAAAATATTCTTTTCTATGACTATGACTTAACCACTACGGATCCACAGCCGTAAATGAGATTTCTGATTGAAGATTTCAAGTTCAGTGTCTTTGTTTTTTTCTTTAATGCTAGAACAATAACGTTTTCGATAAATAACGTGTCTTTTACTATCCGGATTTATTCGTGTGTGTTCTCTCATAAACTGTTAAGTGATGCTTCATCTCACAAGACTAATGAAAAGCTAATCTAATTCGAAGTTTTTCAAGGGAAGATCTACAACAACAAAAGTAATAGAAAAAAGACTAGGAACGTCTAATACTTGTTTTCATTTGTCTTTTAGAATACTCAGTTTCGAAAGGACTGAGTGCATCGTATTTTTCAATGATATCATCACTGAAATTTTCCTCTCAATAAATTATACTCGTAGGTAGATAGACCAATGGATATTTAGATAGATAGATACGTAAATAGATACACGAGTATAAGGGATGTATCTGGATATTTCTAGCTTATCCTGACTCAGATGATGTGTGCTTTTCTTCTCACTCTCGTCGAGAGAAAACATTTTGTATTAGTATTTTCGCCCTCACCCTCAGTCAGGTGACATGTGTATGTCCATTATTTCTCTATTGTTTGTTCTGTAGGTAAAGCAGAAACAAAATGAAAAATTTTCACAGTAATGAGATGAATCAGTATTTGGACAATTCTTTCATTCTCGGTAAACGTTTGTGGTGTTCTATATTGCGAAATACAACATTTCATATCATTTATGCAATGGTCAGCCATATACGTACCTATCTATCTAACGGGTGGCCAAGAATAAATTATACCATTAGTATTTATAATATTTCTCCTCAATTTTTCGTTTGATCGAAACAATTTTTTTATTAAAAGATAGCACTTGAAATTCTCTACAATATCATATATGACCAGTCTCTCCCCCCCAACTATTTTAGATCTAATTGAAAAAAGATAAAAAGTAAAGACATACAAAAAGCTGTAAAATTTAACGAATTGGACAAATGAATGACCACGTTTTGCATTTAATTGGCCCTATTAGAAAAACAATATATATGAAAATATGCAGTGTGAGACGACAAGACAATTTACATAAAACCGCTTATTTTATAGTTGCACTTTTGTTTTGAAAATGGATCAAATTTTGACCGTGCGAAAATAATATATATTTTTTTCCTATCGTCTTTTCCAGCTCTACAATTTATACAGACCAATCATAAAAAGATGAAATAAGAAAAAAACGAATTTATCTTGTACCAAAAAAAATATCATTTTCGCATGGTCGAAATTTGATCCCTCCAAATTTTGTTTATTTTGAAATCAAAAATATTTAAATTCTATTCTTTTTTTTATAACTGACATGTGAGATGATTGTTGATAACAATTCGAACATCGATATTCAATCGAATAAGATTGTGACATAATATATTCATTTTAAAATATTTTTCTCCTGATAAAGATGCTTCTGTATGATAAAAGAGAGCCGAATCGAGCCGTAGGTTTTATTAATCGATTAAATGACAGTTTCAACTATTAAAATCGCGGTACTAAATCAGGAAAATATGTAAAGCTGGAAAACGCAAAGTTAGATCGGTGATATCGCCATCTGAATGACATTAAGATTTCTCAAAATATGAAGAAACTGCGCATCTGGAAAAGCAATTTGATGATATACAATTATGTAAACGACATTACTTGAAATACTGCTAACTAATTGTTTGTTTCTACTATATTATAATTCCTAAAACTCAATTTTTTTCATGGTGAACATCTCGCCATCTCTTTGATAAAATCGCTAGGAAAAAAATCAGGATTTTTTTCGAATTTTTTTTCTATAAGTAACTGAGAGAGATAACCCTTTAATAAGAATCGAAAGTAGTTCATTTCGTAATGCAATTTATTTCCATCTAGAGTCAATCTATATATTAAATTTTCTTCGAGAGCATTCAGGATATAGTATCTACTGGAGGCCGGTTTTTTTTCAAAATTAGTTTTTTTTTGAGTGACAAAAAAAAAAGATGAGAAATTTAATGTTTGAAAAAAAATCTCTTTGATCGATAGTTCTTTATACAAATAGTTATATTGATACGAAATGTTTAATAAAATTTCTATATGGATTGAGGATAAAAAATCCAATATTAAACGCGATGTTTTCTCTTTTGTTTTGAAGAGATTTTGAAAAGCTTAACGCATATTTAAAGTAATGATAATAAGGTAGATCCATGGGTATCCTACCACGGTTTTGGAAAAGTTTTTTTTTTCGATTTTTTTTCGACAGAAAGATCAAAACGCTCTAGAAAACGTTATTGGTCGAAAAAAAAGAAACACTTTTTGTCGAAATCATAAGGTTCTAGGTCGTTTTCTTGGGACATGTACATGTATATTTCATATACTAGCTCCCATGCTGGTAAATGGTCTCTGACTGTTCGAATTGAGCATTTTTATCGTTTTTTCTCTCTCAGAAGGATACAAGCACGATAAGGGAGATGTTTGGTAAAGAAAAAAAAAAAGCATAATATCTAATGAAATGATGAAGTTATAGGCAATTTTTTTGGAATATGCTAAGAAAATCTGAAGATAATCGATAATTATCAACTTTTTCTCCCTTTTTCATTTTTTTCAAAGTTAATTATCTTTTGCTGTTCGGAATAAACGAACACAGCTTCAAACGAACATCATTGAAATGAAAATCTTTTGATTTTCTTTGAAGAAGATGTTAGTCGACATTGAATAGTGTTGCTGTTGACAGGCTGAAATTCGCGTAAAGCACGAACACCTTGGATTGTTCCTGTACAGATAAGTCGTTATTGTTAGAAGAAGAAAAAAAAATTTGCTTTACTTAAGGTTTTTATTTTTTCGCTACTTGCTTTGTGGACGTTAGCTTTGGTTTTTTCAATTTCTTTTGCATCGAGAAAGAAGACTTCAATACCAGGATAAGCTTTGCTAGATGTATCAGCTGCTTCTAATTGTTGTTGTCGTGAGAACTCATAAAAATCCTTAGGTGTTGACAGAAGAATATTTTTGGAGAGTGTGACACGTCGAGCAGTTGATTTTAATACAGCACCAATACCATCTCCAGCTGCCTTACCATGGGCGCTGGCTGTAAATGTCCACCATGCATCCATACCAAAATCAGCCTTATGATGAACCAGATTTAAAATACTGGCATTGTTCTTAAAATGCCCATTGACACCGTCACTAAAACAATGGCGAAAAATTGTTCAATATATTTTTGTCTCAAATACTGTCCTGCATGTGAGATGGATACTACTCACCTAACGTAGTTAATCTTATTTACTAACGGGAAATTTTTCTTTATAAATTCAACGAGGATTTTTGAGAACAGTAAACGAAGGATGTTGTGTGTTCCATACAATCGCTAATGATTGCTAAGTTCCGATGGTCTCGTCCATTTGTCAAATGAATGGTAAACAGAGAGGCTTGGTGTTGACTAAAGAAGCCTTGTTGAACTTCACGTTGTCGAACACGTATATAATTCATTGAAAAATCGATTTGAGCCACAATGAAAGTTTGATTCGAGGATTGGGCACGCAGTTCCTTTATATATTCACGTTGTTGTCGATTGCAATACGTATGAAGTAGAAATGCCGGCCATCTTGTTTTAATCTCTGTGAGAAGAGATTCCACTGAAGAAATCACTTCTTGAAGGTCAAACTTATTGTCCACCTTCTTCCATAATGTCCATGAACATTCATCATCCAAATCGAGGTCGTAACTATTGATGAGAACATCCATAAGACTTTGTCTTGAACACTGAGGACATATTCCAGAAAAACATTCTTCTGTTTCGATAGTGCACACTATTTGAGTGACAAGGTCTTTCATATTGAATTTGTCGATATTGTTCCCGGGTGCTTTCTTGAAATGCTTTAGACAGTAATGATTCCAAGGCTATAATCAATGGAAAACTACATTCAGATCAATGTACAACAGATACAAACCGTCAGCAAAAGATACATGTTTTCATGTATTATATACATGCATGTTTCATGCGGTGAGGCAATTTTCACTGTTCGAGGCCGAAGTAAATAAAAAGTCGACCTAGCAATAACACCAGGAAATCGCTCGTTGAATATCCGAAAGGCGTCCAAAATTGTCATTTCCATAAATCTAACAGGAATGCGCTTTTTGTTGACTTGAATTGTATCCTTGGAATTCGATGGGACACGACTTATGCCGTCTTCACAATAAAATTGAACAACAGCATCGATTGCTGCATCTGACAGATGCGGATTTCCTCGTAAACACTGCGGATAAGCAAGAACACCTTGATTTTTTCGCAGAATGAGTGATCGACGGGCCTGACTTTGTTTCGACTGGAACCTGAAAATAGACGAAAAACTTATAATCAATTAATAAAAAAATTGGCATCTTTGATTGTTTGTATTCCGCATAAAGTCTTTACCATTTTTCAATTTTTTTCCGACCCCATTGCTGTGGAGCTATCGGCATGAGACAAACCTGTTCATTTTCGTCACTCTTGGTAAACAATGTTTTTAAGCCATCCAAAAGTTGTTTTGATTCAGATCCCGGTAGATCATGTGAATTTGGATCATACAGACCGTCAGATTTTCTCTCTAACACGTCACAAAGTTGATGAAGAATTCGATATGTTTCATCAACTTTAGCTCGAATAGGTCGTACTGCCAATCTAAAGCCAAGAGTTTTTATTAGCAAAGCGAGAATAAGTTAAAAAACTTATTTGTCATGAATTGGAGCTATATTAAGTAGTTGGAATACAGTGGATAATTTTTCCATCGCTTTGTTTTGTTCATGTACAAGATTATATGAATAATTATCTGATTGAACATCGTCAGAATCATCAAGATCTGATTCATCATCATCATCATCATATTCATCATGATCGAATTTGCCAACATCCATAAATTCGTCAGCGTCATTGTTGTCGTTGACTATCGACTCGTCTTGGACGCCACTGTCCATGTACGGATGATTCTCATCTTCATTAATGCTATCATCGTCGCCACTATGAGAGCTCTGTGTTGCGGATTCATTGTTACTTGCGTCTTGACTATCGGTAGTTTCTGTTGATTGATAATTTTCCATTTCTTTCGTTTCTGATGAATGACATGATGGACAAAGCCAACGAGCATGGGTATCATCAAGATCATATCGGGGTAATTAAAAACTTGGATAATTTCGCAGAAACGGCTATTTTTCCTTTTGGAATGGATGCACCATTTTTATGTCTTGTTGGATGATTGCAACACTTTCGTCTTGGCATCGTAGTGTTAAAAAGGAATTGAATGAAAAGAAATGGTCGAGAGATTAGCTTATTACATCGGTGAGTCATATAATCTATCTACTGGTTAAAATTAAAACAACTGTAAGTCAGACTTCGTACTTAAAGATGTCCTGATGTAACAGGAACGTATTAATTTTCACTTAATCATTGTCCAATGTATTTAAATGTGAGTTTTGGATCTTTATTCTATTCACATGATTTCGAGAAACTCGAAATATATTGATATAAAAACGATCATCTTATACCACAAAGAAAATACTAAACCAGAATTTCGATAAGAATACTACGGACGCTTGAGATGAGGCTCATTTCTTCCTCTACACTATCGTCTAGAAAAGCAATAGACAAGGGAAAAACTTGTTTGGAGCTGTGTTTGTTTATTCCGAACAGCAAAAGATAATTAACTTTGAAAAAAATGAAAAAGGGAGAAAAAGTTGATAATTATCGATTATCTTCAGATTTTCTTAGCATATTCCAAAAAAATTGCCTATAACTTCATCATTTCATTCGATATTATGCTTTTTTTTTCTTTACCAAACATCTCCCTTATCGTGCTTGTATCCTTCTGAGAGAGAAAAAACGATAAAAATGCTCAATTCGAACGGTCAGAGACCATTTACCAGCATGGGAGCTAGTACACGAAATATACATGTACATGTTCCGAGAAAACGACCTAGAACCTTATGATTTCGACAAAAAGTGTTTCTTTTTTTCCGACCAATAACGTTTTCTAGAGCGTTTTAATCTTTCTGTCGAAAAAAAATCGAAAAAAAAAACTTTTCCAAAACCGTGGTAGGATACCCATGGATCTACCCAGAATGTTGTGATACAAAGATTACTTAACATATTCTTTCTTCATTGAAAAACTAGAAAATTCATGAGTTTCAAGTTAGAATCATTCGTCTTTTTTTCATCGAAAATTCTCAATGACTATAAGTAATCGTGTATCCAGAAGTTTTAAAGTTTTGTCTACGACCTTGGACAAGTATCAGTAAAACAAAATGTTACGGATATTCTTTGATATATAAGTATGTATCGTATCTCTTTTCCTCTCTCGACGGTCAACACTAGGATTCATCTATGTACATATGCAACAGTTACCAACATTATCCGAGCATCCATTGAAACATGTTGCTTGTTTATTATTGTGAAATAAAATAATCTGAATAACTCGGTCTTTTTTATGTGATACTATTCGGAAGCAGACATTGACCTTTATAAGATGAATTCATTTCAAATTCTAATTTCTGTTACAGAAAGATTTGCAAATAAGTCAATATCGAATGTCACAAATATATATTTAGATAGTTTATTCACTAAACAACAAAACATTTTTACGAGAATTGATTTTTTTGCGAATAGAAGTTCGTTCTTTTTCAGATTTCGTTTATTCTTAGAGAGCACATAAGAGTGTATCTTTGTGATCGATGTCGGTGAAGATGATATTCCATTATATTATGAAACCGTCGATCGATTATTACGCTGTGCCATCTGAAAAACATATACCGTAGAAAGGATTTCCTCGTAACGGCATCAAATACATTACCAGTCCAAAATAGATAAAATTCTATTAGCAAAAAACGATACTTTAATAGAAGTTAGAATATAAAAGTAGTCGATTTTATAGAGCACAAATAAAATGAGAAAAAGAAAAGATTTATGAAATCTAATTGGTCATAGAATTTTTTGGTTTGATGGAAAACATAATGTAGTGATCATTTTATAAATAATAAGCAAATGGATTGACTGTTAGATGTTAAATTTAGTACATAGATATAAAAAGTACGAACAAGAATATGGCGACAAGTCGATCTGTCTAGATTATTTCATTTATTAGTTATAGGAAAACAAAAGAAATTTCGTTAGTAACAGTATGCGACTCTTGTCTATTTCAAAAGATCAAAATAATCAGCAAAGCCGAGGTGGGCCCAACTCTCTCTCTGGAATAGAAATTTTCTGAAGAAAGATACTAAAAGAAAAATTTCGTTTAAGTGAACACTTTTTTCGGTATGGTGTCCTCTCTACCCTCATGAAGTGTGATAGGGCCACATCTGCTCGCACAACTAAACACGTGTTACTGATAATCTACGATGTTGATTTGGATGAACGGATCGTATAATCTATTGATAGTGTCATAGAATGACGAAAACTATCGATTTTTGTCACTTTTTAAACTTGGAAATTAGACGGACAAGTTCTCATACGATTTCATGTGTTCAATTCGAACATTTTCTTTCATTTATGTCTCGTTTACAACAGCTCGAACTCGTTCTTTCGGGTGGTGGTGATATCAATCTTCGTTATGCTCATCAATGGGAAACATTCATTGAAAATTGTTTAACATTACTTTCAAAGTTTGATTTCAAATTTCATTTATTAAACATAGATCGTGATGAAGAAATTTTACTGTCTCATTTTCGTTTACCATTCTGGATTGCAGAAAATTGTCGTTGGTATGTGGCTTATGATCGGTTAAAGTCGATTCTCTTTACAGTACCTCATTTTGCTCCGGACACTTTTGAATATGAGAACGGCGCGATTTTACCTCATTGGACGACATTTCCCATTGAACGATTTGACGTCATTTACAAACGCATGATAAATCTTGTGCTCAATTCACGAGATCATTTTGATAACAGTTTGCAAGTGAAGAAATTTGCATCTAGAATTTCAAATCTGAAAGAAACGATGATTGTTCTCAAGCGAATCAAAGTTTTGTCTGTACGGCTTGAATTCTCAATGGATATGCTCACTCGATTAATGAAAGAATCGATGCCTCGTCTACATTCTCTTCAGTTATCCGCTATTCTCAATATGGAATCGAATCATGCCATCTCTCTCGAACAAATTCGCACATTAAGTGTAACCTATTTTTCACAAATGGAAATGAACAATGTGATCATTTTGTCTCAACTCCTTCCACTTGTAGAACAATTAACAATTAGGATAAATACGTGGTGTCTATTACCACTTCTCATTGATCAGTTTGAACATTTATCATTCGGCTCATTTACTATTTATTTGGATAAAGCTGATTTAAAACGGAAGCTGCGTCTTCATCGTGAAACACATCAATGGTTCGAAGATAATGTTCGACGTTTCGCAATAAAAAAAAATTTCACATCTTTGTTGGATCGGCGATCCCAAGCAACAAGTGATATAATCACACAATTATCTCAATATCTCCTTCAATCTTAATTTTCAGAGATCGAAATTTTTCATAGAAGATGTCCAACTAACAGGGGGAAACAGCACTCTGAAGTACGACGGGAGTGCCGTTTCCCTCTTATGTTCCACTGATTTGCTCACATATGGATAACAAAACTGTGAGAATCTAAAACATCAATCGACAGAGTTGAAGATCGACTGTTCTTAGCCTAATCATTCAACAAAAAAGGAAGAATTTATGCTCGAAATTTGTTTAGTTCGAAGAGAAATCTATTAGTCTATCACACTGAAAGTTCGAAAGAGAAAAGCATCTGAACAAGAGATTCATGTCGTCATAATGTTTGATTCGAACCGGATTCATTTTACATGATGAGACAGAGGATATTTTCTTAATTAGACATTCCTTAAACTTTTCTTCAACGTTTGTTGCTACTAACTTATTAGAAAAATAGATCTACAAACTTGTACAAGTTCAAGTATCCTAGTTTTATTTAAGGACTCTTCCATCCCGCTCTTTCCGTGCGTTCTTGAGAACGAGTCAATGAAAAATTGTGAAAATTTTAGAGAAAATAGATATCGGGTACTGCCCATTCCAAAATAAAAGGCGAGTGAGTATTTTTCGAATAACTTTTGATAGGAGCAATATAGAGAGCAGCGGTTTTCACCGTTGGAAAGAAGAGATGAAGACGCATCGAACTGTATAATACAAGATATTTTGACATAGTTTTTTCAAAGACTTTCAGCGACGTGTTCGGAAACTAACATATTGTGTAAGTTGACTAAAGTGATTTTTCAATAATTTCGTGTGTATTTGAACCGCAAGCAGAACTTCTACAAATTATACGGGAGACCGAGACGTTTACATCTATCCGTTCAGAAGTTATAAACATTCTAGTGAGAATTCTCAGCCGACTTTTCTACTAATTTCTGCGAAAAGAACCACTTTTTTACGTTTTCCCATAAAATAGGAACTCAGTTTTTCGACAATTTTTTTAAAAAACTTTAAAAAATCTTCTGGAAAAGCCTGTACAGTATGATTCGATGCGTCTTCATCTCCTCTTTCCAACGGTGAAAACTGCAGCTCTATATCTTGCTCGTATCAAAAGTTATTCGAAAAATACTCACCCGCCTTCTATTTTGAAATGGGCAGTAGGACAAGGAGAAATTCAACTATGCAAAATGAAATTCAAAGAGAAAAGTAATTTAATACTCAAATCATTACTGTTTTATTTTTTTTAAACACTTAGTTATACATTTGTGGATTGGTGATGTTGACGTCCAACAGTCGAATCATCTAAACTCTTCTCAATCGTCTAAACAAACATCAAATGCAAATGTCAAATGGTGGCATCGTTGGTTATCACGAGTCTCACCGAAATGAAGAATATTCTACAATTATTAGAAAAACATCTTTTCTTATGTATCAATCCGACAGAAAATCATATCAGAGAATTTCTCGGAATTATTTTAAATAAAAGTCTTGATTAAGGGGTCCTCCCCCCTTTAAAAAACTCAATTTTGACCAAGTTTATCGATTTTGCAATACATAGCGGACTATATAGAGCAAAGTTTCTACTTTGAAATACACTATAGTTTATTGAGTTTAAAATGAGTTTTAAGAAAACTGTACAGGTTTTTTAAACCATCATACTCAGAAACCTATGGTTTTTTTAAAACTTCTTTTACGTTTTTCTCAAAATGGTGGTTGCACGACGCATCTCCAGCAAAAGTCAACTACAATACCATATAAAGTCGAATAGTTTTTTTTTGTTTGAAAGAGCATGTTCGGATGCAGTGCCTATGAGAGCCCTTTTTTTGAAATAGGCTTCGCTTTTGTTATATTGAAAAGTGTCTGCTTAACTAGAGTGACATTTTTTGAGAGTATTTTGAGTAACCGAACTTGTCAGGGCCCTTTTCCACTTAAAAGATAAAATTGAAAAAAAAATGAGAACTTTTGGAGATGCGATAAGCTTGTTTTGGACCCTTATTCACCTCGTATCTCCATTATACATCATGATAGAAGGCTAAAAATTTTATCACGCATGTCCTATCATAGGCCCAACATATCCTCCAAATATCAGCCCGTTTGGATGTTCTGAAGCTGAGATCGATTTTTGAGAGGGGGGGGGGCCTTAACACAATTATCCATAGCTCAACAAATTGCAAAAATACATTATTCGATGTGTGGAATGAAAGATATCTATCGAAATCGTCTTTTCGAATATAGTCAACTAATTTGATGAAAAAGTATTGATTAAGAGAGTTTGTTGAGATTGACGAGTGAGCAAAAGTTTACCTTTGATAGATTTATTTTTGGATATTTGTATATATTATTTACCATAAATAAATAAGATTGAAAATTTTGATGATCGAGTCAGATATATGAGAAAGATTTTGAAGTTATTCGTTGATCAAAAGGACAAAGTTATTATCGAATTGTTCAAGTTAAATATCGAATGAGAACGATTTTATCAGTTATCATTTAATTTGACAATCAATTGAACAAAGTTATCTATCATTAAAATCTGAACAATCGTCTCAGAATATATTTGTTCATTCATATTCTGAGAAAATTTCAAAGCGTTATAGAAATCTACGATAGCACAACGAAATGACTTTTTTTAATAGATATCAATCAGTACGACAGTCATATTACTGATGTATCGAAATCAGAATACAATCAATACAAGAAGAATGAAACGATCAAAATCTAACTTTCGAGAATAATAAATATGATGTTTCTGAGTTTATCAAGATACATAACAAAATGAAGAAAATCAAATCAAATCAATAAATAAATAACGACCGAACAGTAACAAAGCAAATAAAAAACAGAGTGCTTATATAAGAATTTGAAAATTACTCTGTTCTAAATCCAGAAATAAATAAGACATTGCTTCTCTGACGAGTGATTATTCGTAGAATCTAACTATCTTCGGTTAAGGATTATTTATTTCACGTAGTTTGTACTATTAGTACAGGAAAATAGTTCAGTTTATGTCATTATAAATTGTTTTGAGTAACCATCCTATAATAAGCTGCACATTGTTGTATCAATTCTGTGTGGATGCCATTTTCCATGATATGTCTCTTGTAAGGCATACAAATGAAATCACATTATTGAATAGTTGAAAGACGATGGGCAATAATAAATGATGTTCCATTTGGATCTTCTATTTGAGCTTGTTCAAGAAGTTGTTGTATAATCTATAATTAAAGAATAAAGTCTTCTTAGATGAACAGCAAAACTAACTTACTTGTTCATTGTACGAATCCATGGTGCTTGTAGCCTCATCTAAAAGCAATACTGTAAGTCGGCGAACAAGTATTCGAGCAATAGCAATACATTGTTTGTCATCACCTGATATAAAACTACCCTTTATCCCCTACTTTTGTTCCCTCTACTGAAAAGAGGGTCTTACGCTGAGCGAGTTATTCATGTTCGTTTGCTACAGAACGAAAGAAAACTAAACTGATAAGAAGATAACAACGATCACTACTAACACTTTGCGAATTTCAATCAAAAGGATGTTTTTTTACTTTCTTTCTCGACCAATCAGATTTTGAGGGGTCGAATCTCGGCTAATAGAATGTTTTCTTAAGCTGGCTATGGAAGGATGAGATTCTCGGGACCAAGATCTTAGCTAAAAGAATATTTAGTCCTTCTGCTGATGGACCAATCACATTCGCAAGAGCGAGATTTCAGGCAATAGGATATTTTTCTACGCTGGTTATTGATTAATCAGATTCTAGGGAGCGAGATTTCAGCCAATAAGATATTTTTCGTTTTGGCTCTCGACGAATGAGATTCTGAGCAACTGGATTGCAGCTAAGAGGATATTCTTTTATTGTCGTTTTTGACTAATCAGATTCTGAGCAGCGAAATTCCCGCCATGAAGTTATTTTCTCACTCTGGTTATCTAGTAATCAGATCGCAAGGTGTGAGATTTCAGCGAACAGAATATTTTCTTTCTGGGACTATCGACTAATCTGATTTTGCGAAGCAGAGTTATAGAGTATAAGATGTATTCGGTTCGTGGTTATCAAGTAATCGGTTTTCGAAGAGGCTGTTTCTCTGTAATTGGATGTTGTGTTCGTTTTGCTTTCGAACAATAGGGTTTTGTGGAGCTAAGTTTTGAAATAAAAAAAATATGCGAAAATAGTATTAATGAATATTTGTTGAGAGTTTCGTTTTATCTAGATGGTAGTTTCAGTTTTCCATAAACAATTCGCTAAAGACAGATGTTTTTTTGTCGTATTCACTTTGTAGTGTGTGCATAAGCTGTTCAGAAGTTGTCAACTTTTTCGGCATAGAAAATTAAGGCGCCAGTAATTCGAAAATAGAGTAAACATTTTTTCTCAGATATTTTTACATAGTTTGATAGAGATTGTCAAGCTCTACAAACTGTATATATTTAGAAATCCTTGAAACCATTTTTCTGAGATAAATAATTGAAAAACCTACTTTAGAAATCTTAAAAAAAACCTAGAAAAACTAATCTTTTTTTAGTTGAAAAAAAACACTGGATATATGAATAAAATTACCTTTTCTTATTATTTTTACAGTCACAGACACTTTATAATTTACTTATTACACATCGCTTTTCACGCTGCATTTGATGTGTATATTTCTAAGTATCTGTGACTGTAAAAATAATGAGAAAAGGTAATTTTATTCATATATCGAGTGGTTTTTTTTCAACATTTTTTAAGATTTTTCAAGTAGGTTTCTCAATTATTTATCTCAGAAAAATGGTTTCAAGGATTTTTAATTATATACAGTTTTGTAGAGCTCGATAAGCTCTATCAAACTATGTAAAAATCTCTGAGAAAAAAATGTTTACTCCATTTTCGAATTATCGGTGTCTTAATTTTCTATGCCGAAAAAGTTGACAACTTCTGAACAGCTATTAAATTCGACTTTGAAAAGTTTTAATAACTCTTACTAATTAGTATCAGTAAATCCCGTTTTCGATGAGCTTTCATTTGGTATAAAATACATCATATCTACTACTTGAAATTATGGCGCCATCCCCTTGAATAATATTATTTCTCATCCTGTATATAGTTCACCTGAATTAATAATTTCTGATTCATATGTATTATCCACTTCTTGAAATTAGACAAAGAATCTGTTCGTGTTGTTAACTAAGATGCGTTCTTAATGAATTTTCTCATTTTAAATTCTTTATAAAAAAAAATTTCTAAATATTAATTTGATATTTCATCATACAAATGAGTTGATTATCAAATGTCATATTTAAGAAATAAGCTATTAAGTAGAATTTCAAAATAAATAAATTGTTTTCTTCTTGAAATAATAATTATTTTTAATCTTTTAAAAAACAGAATCGAAATTCGAAAAAATCTTTAAAGAACTATCTTTTAACGTACCGAAAAGATGATTCTTATAGATGATTAACAATGAAATATTTAGATCAACTATTCTACGAAGCGTTAATCTCGAGTATTCATATTCAAATCTACTCCTCCGAATATATTCGATAAGATCCGACGACTCGAAAGTGAGATATTTATCGGAGAAAAAACTTTTTTATTTTGATAAAATTCAGATCCCTTTGATAACAATTGTTCGAGTAGTCGGGAACTGCCCATCGAAACGACCTAACTCCACACCCATAACCTATCCGAAAATGGCACTCCAAAGGCTCAATCTAGAATTTCGAAGCCCACCGGAAGCTAAAATCGACGAGTCGAAATGCCTGTCGGATGACTACTTGGGTATGTAGCAAGGGGGAAAAAGCGATACTTCATCTACTTCAGAAATATTTGAAGT
>JAJEKB010018927.1:0-12772 GCA_022393335.1 Macrotrachela quadricornifera
TGTGGAATTGTTAAAACACCAATAAAACAAGTTAAAAATTCAATAATTAAACCAGCTAAAGTTAATGGTCGAGTTGTACCTTCACCTAATGATGTAAATGCATTAGCTGAAATCCATATAATTTCTCCTAACGATAAAACATAATTTGTTTTATTTGAATATGTATTAATAAAAAATTGAATAGGTGATGATATTTGTTCAAAAGCAAGTGTAAATAAAGCTAAAAATAAAATAATTAATGCAATTGATTGAAATGATTTAAAATAAATTGTCATTCGTTCAGTTAAAGCGTGCATTATTTGATAAGAACAAGATGAAAGATAGATACTACGAAAAATACGAGCAGTAAATTGAATAACAAGTAAAATGTATAACCATGTCGATGAATTTGACTAACAAATAAATATGAAATTTTAGTGAAAATAAATGAGTTTTGTTTTTTGATCACCAAAAAAAGATACTTACGAGCACCAATTTGTTCAAACAATTATCTAACAGTTTTACTTTTAACTGAATATAACGCACAAAAATAATTAATCCAATGTAAAACCTGATGAGTAATATTTTTAGTTTTATTAATATTTAGTTACAACTTAAAAATGTACTGATTTTCCTATGACGTTCCCTTGCTCTCCAATTGTCAAATAGCTTAATAAATGTTTAATCACTAAACCAACAGAATGTTTAAATGAATATACTTTCATAGCGATGATACCGGTACACGATTGTAATGATTAAATAGTTTTGAAGATACTAGTTATCGAGATTTATTTACCACCAGCAATAATTCCCTTGAGTTCTCAACTACATAACGAATATTTAGGATATTCACTACATTTGAATGAGTATTTTCTACTGTTCTTAAGATTAGTTATTCGATATCGGTACACACCATGTAATGAATATATACAAAGAGTGTGCATGACGAAACTTGCACACAAGCATGCAAATGGGAACTTTGAAACAAAACCAGCCCTTTTAACCTCACTCTTACCCTTACCCTCCACTCTTTTTGATGATCAAAACTATATTTACTTAAATATAAAAAGGTTGTTTTATTTACCCATATGAAAAGACATAAACTGATTGGTATTAATGAAAAAATATTGATTAAGATTAAAAAATTTGTTGGTTTTCGAAATTTTGGATGAATAAAATAATATATAATTAAGTTAATATATGAATAAATTAAAATAAATATTTCAGTAATTAAAGTTTTTTTGATCAATAAATTATTTTTTATTTCAATAAATATAAACGATGTTATAATAGAACAGATTATCATAAGTTTATTAATAATATCAATTAGATTGAATCGATTTTTTGATATTTCATATTCAAATTTAAACCAAAATGCGCGACGATATTTATCTGAACGATTTATAAAATAAATAAATATAATCGCGACATGATTGGAGAAGGGTGCTTTTTTGCTGCTTTAGAAGAATTTACTATGATTTGAAAATTTACTCTTTATCATGCTGAGATTTGTGATCAATGTAAATTTTATTATCTTTCACACTAATAACTGAATCAAACAAGTTTTTCATAATATTTCCACAAATGTCAAAGCTGATTCTGTGATAGATGCAATGACTGAAATATCTAAATGTAACTATGATCTTGTATAGGTCTGCCGATAAAAGATATTTGCTTATCTTCGAAAACTAGACACAATCTACAGAATGTCTACTATAGTCCGATAAAAGAAGACAATCCCATCGTTCGACTATCTTGTGGATGAGCGTGTTATTCGGTGGTAGTTTTGAAGACCCGATATTTTTCTTACAACTATTACTAGCTACAGTCACTAGAGCTTCTCAAACATATGAACCAACGACATATTAGTCACAAGGATCGATGTATATCACGACGTAGTCAGTATGCTATCGTGCGAGTGATCTGAGACAAACAGCCGTTAGGAACTTGTCTAAAATTATTTCACGTCCAATGGCATCAAGATTCGAGCACAATATCTTGATAATACATGCCGAACAACTTAATCACTCAGCTATAGCAGTTTGAATCGTTAGTAGCTGTGCTGTTCAAGAATTATCGAGAGGATAGCCATCTTTGACGATGAAGGAGATTAAAATCCGATATGCCAATAAAAAGTTTCTTTAGAAGCGAGGATTAGTATTAGTCATCCAACAAATGCTTTTAAGTTTGCCTATGAAGAACGAGAGCGAATAAGGTTGTTTTATCGTTCGTAAAATATTTCGTTTTCTTTTTAATAAAATCAAATCAACAAAGATTTCTAGTAGTATTATCATGGAGTATTTTTTTAATATTCCTAAATCAGTTTTTCGGTTCGCACTCCTACTCCTCTTCATGCAGATCGTCAAAAAAAATTCGCCACTGTCAATATTGGTTTATTTTTCTCACTTGAAGGAATATAATAATCAATGGTAATAAAATTTGAAACAATATCATATATAATTTGGATATTAAAACCAAAAAATACAAGTTCATCATAAAGAATTTCTGCTGGATAATGTATTTCGGTTGATAAACAACCATGATGAAGATAATATGTAATTATATAATTAATAATTCCTGGTGTTCGATAAAAATCATATTGTTCTGTTGATGTATTATAATATTTTAATCGTTGAAATGGATTTCCAAGTAATGTATGATAATATTGATTAAGTTGATGAGCATATATAATAATGGGATTTTTTTCACTTGAATCATTGATTTGTACAAGATCAGAATGTTGATTTAAATTTTCTTCATCTATCATTATATTACAAGTATGTTTATAATGCGCCAAGAAAAAAAAAAGAAGAACATAAGGTTTCTTTTTCATTATTAATATAATACAAAAAAAAAAAGAAATCACTAATAAAATATGAAAAGAACTATGAAAAGTGAGGTTGTTTTAAGCTCATGCCAAATTCAAGCAACACGACTTAATAAACTTGAACATCGTCGTTTACAACGTAATGTTAATTTATTACGAGGTGATTTAGAAGAACATATTGCTCGGATACATCGACAAGAACAAGGTTTAAGATATCATTTTACTAATGTTGTTCGAATTATTAAACCAAATCGAGCATATCAATTATGGAAACAAGCACATGCACATGAAATTGCACAAGATGAAGCTAGAAATCTCATAGGTTTGTTAATTTATATGAAACTATTTATCAAATTTACAGGCTAAACTTTTACTCAAACAAAGTTTATATTTAGAACACAGTTTTATACAACATCTACTAATTTTAAAGTCAAAGTTTAAAAAATGATTTTCGGTTGTATATTCATTATATTCTCATGATGTTAGGAAAGCTTTCTGTCAATTCTAAATAATCTTTCAGTGGTAAGAGTATGTGATAGATCTAAATCATGAGCATGGCAGAAGAATTTGCCATGACAAAACAACGAAACATTTTGTTCAACATTAAATCTGATATAAAATTTTATATTTTCTAGATTCAATTAAATTAAAACAAAAATCAAATACAAAAATTTGCAAACAACCAGCATTATTATCAGCAGCAGCAACAGCAGCAGCTGCATCATCATCGAATGAAGTTTCATCTGAAACACTTCGTCCTTTACTTTTATTACTTGATAATAATAATAAAAAACCTACTGAGCCTATTTTTAATATAACTGATAGTTTTCTTCGACCAAAAACATCACCTATTAATAAACAAATATCAACTCAACATCGAATTAATCCATTATTAACTATGCTTGATGGACGTCCTATTAGTTCAAATAATCCTAATCGACAACAACAACAACATCATCCATTTGAATCACCTTCATTTTATTCATTATCATCAAGTGGAACAACAGGTTCAAGAAAATTAATTCAAGGCAAATTTATTACTACACATAAAGAATCTGATCTTGATGCTCTTTATCGAATGGCTTTACAGAATCAAACAGCTTATAAATCTGTTGAACAAACACGCATTGAAGAACGTAAATTATATGATAAAGAATTTGCTTCACAACATCGAGCTCTTAAAGGTAGCATGCGATCCGCTGGAATTGTTCATTAAAATTTTATTATTAATAAATATTCTTTTAATAATACACTATAATATAATAAAAAAGAACATACAATAATAAACTTTATTTATATATATGTCGCTTTATTGTTGGATACAAAGAAAAAAGTGTCAGGAATAATGTCATTCTATGACATAAATAATAATGATTGCATGCAATGTTTTGTCATTCAGTTGCATAAAATTAAAGTCACATTGCTCTTTATCTATTTATTTCTTTCGAATATCATCATTAAAGTATTATCTAATTTACATTATATTTTAAGTTAAGTTGACATCATCAGTTATAATTATTATATATTAGATTTATATTATATAGCAAAATTTATGCATCAGTAAATATAAGAAAATTGATTGAATCATTAGAGATTTCCTTGAATCAATTGATTTTGTTTCAATCATCGTATGATATTTACATGATTGTGAAGTAATTGTATAGCTCGTTTTTTTTACAATGATTTTCTAATATTCACGATACGATTTGAAATTAAGTAAGAAGCAAATTAGCAATATGCACTTTTTTTTTCTTAGACACAATATAATTTCTGTTCAAAATCTCATCATACATCTGATGACTGTAAATGACACTTTCCTAGTAGATTTGAAAATTTGATTTCATTATCGTATAAAATGTTTAGAAAGTTACTAAAGATAGAAACAATTCAATATCTCCATTATAGCTCAAGAAAATGGACTCATATTTTTACTAATAATAGAAGTATATTCACACTTCGAATTCACACGAACAAAGTTAAAGAAAGCTTTTGTTAAATGGCACTAATGACATTAACAAAAAGAATAATTTTACTTTTTTTTGTATATACGAAGAAAACACTATACTTAACAAAGAGTCTATCTAGGCATGTCAAAATGAATATAAAGCATGAACGTGTTTCTTGAATTGATAAAAGAATCAGTTCATTTGCTCGAATCATAATGAAAATATTCAAATTTTTTCTAAGTCTAGTGCCTTTCGAGACACTCTCTAGTAATTAAGATGAATATCAAAATTATTCTTATCATATATATTGTAAACTAGTTTATTAACTAAAAATATAATATGAACAAATTAATAGGTAGATGTTTTTAGAACAATGAAATAAATAAAAACTAGTTTTAAATCAATAGTAAATTTTTTTTTTACTAATAACAACTTATTATAGATTATTCTGACATTCTATATATTGTGTATATAATGCACGCAATAATCTTAGAATTCAAGTAATATGAACTCACAGTTCTCTGACCTCTATTCATATAATGAATAGAAATACAGAATAGTAAAGTAAATATTCATATATAATTGAATTATAAATATTATATATTTTTAAAGGTAGAATAAAATTCTTCATCCAGGTTTTTAATATATAAGAATATGAAAAAAAATGAAGAATTACTGATTAAAATTAATAAATGACATGCATGCTAGTGGGAAAAGTTTTCAGGTAAGGAAAAACACTACATAATTGATTGTCACATACACACGCACACATCTTGAAGGCCTCAAAAGATAAAAAAAGACTTTGTATGTTTAATGATATTTATGGACTCATAAAAAAATTGTTTATCCATCGATGAGATTATAGAGGATAATTGATCAGTGACATATTATATTATTCTGTTCTTTCTATTCGACAGATGAATAACATTAAAAAAAAAAAAGCAGAATAGATCACAAGCCTTATAGTCATTGACGCATTATCAATTGTTTTCTTTGCATGTTATTGAATAACACCGAACATTTCTTTTCAATCTCTTCTTATAATCGTATTTCCCATCAGACATATTTAATAAAACCTGAAGAATAATTAATAATCGGTAAGATGATATCATTTTTTTTATAATCATTATTGTCATTATTTTCTATAGATAGTACTAAATAATGCGATAATTTTCCATAATGCATCTTTCATTCTTTTTTTTTCTTCTAATACATCAAACAAGGACATCTTATTTCTATTATAAGGATGAGTTTTTATATATACATTATGGTAATTTCCTTTTATCTACTTCCTATCCTACTTGTTCAAACATATCCGTATTTCTAAATTAATATACTCATATTGTCTTTCGTCTCTTTCTTTTTCAAATAAATTATTATAAATAAATTACATTTCTGTATCTATTTTGTATAAGTAAAAGAAGGAAAAAGTAATTTATCTAGTTCGTTTATCAATATAAAAAAAAAAAAAATTTTTTTTCTTACAATATGTTCTCATTAGAAAAGAATCTATTTAGATAGTTATAGTGAAACGTGACCTACAGAAAGATAGACAATGATTTGTTTTTGTTTTATTCATTATAGATTCTTATCTTGGTATTCATTCTAGAAAAAAAAAAGTCTTTTATTCATTGTGTTGATGATCTTCATAGATCTCCCATTTTCTTTTTGTTAAGCACGCATATAAGAAAAAAAACCGTCCGAAATAGCATATAGAAAAGAAGTATTGTCATTTTGTATCTAATTCTTTCTTCTTCGTTCTTGCTTTAGTATTATTATTTATATCAATAATTTGATAATTACACAAAAATATATTTAAATGAATATAACAATATTAACAAATATTCAAAAAGGACCATCAGAATGGTTTCGTATATTTCTTATTATAATATTTATAATTATTCTTATTGTTGGTTTAATTGGTAACTGTCTTGTTTTATTATCAGTTATAACTAATCATATAAAAATTCGTAGTTCGTCAACTAATCTTTTACTTGTAAATATGTCATGTGCAGATTTAATCATACTTATATTTAATATATTTGATATTGTACAATTTTCATTTGATCATTATTGGCCAACAGCTTGGTATCTTGGTTTATCATTATGTAAAATAGTTCGTTTTTCACAAGTATTTGGTTGTTATGTTAGTGTACAAACATTACTTATTATTAGTATTGAAAGGTAAAAATATTTATCAAAAAAAAAAAAATTTAGATTTGAATTTCTATAAGAAAATTTTAGATATATTTCAATAATACATCCAATAAAAAATCCTCGTATTAATCGTCGTAAACGTATTCGTTTAATATTTATTCTAATATGGTCTTTAGGATTGATAGTAGCTTTACCAAATCTTTATTTACTTAAACTACATCCAATTTATAATCGTCCAGAATATTTTATATGTGGTTTATCTGATCATTGGACAGATTCAAATTTAATTACATTTTATAAATATACTGAATCAATATTTTTCTTCTTTTTACCAGCCATTATACAAGTATGTTTACAGATATATTATAAAGTTCTGTTTAGTATCAATAAGATGACTGGTTTTCTTTTTTTTTATGAACATATTAAAATAAGACAAGACCTGGTTAGAATAAAATTAATCAGAATTTTATAGACAATGTACTTATTTAAACTTTTGATGAATCTACATTCTTGATTAGAAAGTTCAATATAGAATACGAAGAAAATTGTTTGATTGACAGATATATAATCAAGAGAATTCAACCGAAAGAAATGTTTAATAAATGAACTTTTTTTTTCTACAACTAATCATGCTAATAAAAATGTGTATTCATTGAACTCAAATTCTAATTAGTTTAATTCTTTAAAATTTTATTTTATAATAACCATCATATATTTAATGATATTTCGAACAGTCTTTTAGAGTATATAGATTGTTATGATAGATGATAAAGACTAATGTTTTTTTTTTGTTTGACATATATTATAGACAATACTTTATATAATTATTGGTCATAAAATCTTTTTGGTTGATCGTGCTGTACAAGCTCATTTTCATGCTGAATTATTACAAAAAAGTATGATAAGTAATTCAATTCATCAATATACTGATGGAAAAATAAGTTCTTCACATCCATCACCATTAATAAATAATAATAATATAAGTTTAACAACAATATCACCACGTTCTCAAACTCATGTTATAACATCAACAACAAATTATGGAAATACAGCACGAAAAAAAGCTATAATTATGTTATTACTTGTTACTATACTTTATTTTATTGCATTTTCACCAACACAAATTAATTTTATTTATACACATATAAATCATTCACATCATCTTTATGAATATCGTCTTTTTTTTATTATAACAATTCTTTTAGCATTATCATCAACAGCTTTTAATCCAATATTATTTTATATATTTAGTAAATTTTTTCGATGTAAATTTAATTTACTTTTACGTCATATTTGTCCATTATGTCGTTCAAAAACAAGACATCAACATAATTTTCCAATGATTTAAAATAATTATTTTCTTTATTATGATTAATATTTATTATTGTTTTTCTTTCAAAAAATAATATAAATAAAATAATAGTTATAATGTTTAAATTTTTAAAAATAATCTAACGAATGATTAGAATGTCAATAATACGATAGAGTTCTGTACATTGTTAAGGAGATAATTTACCAATAGATATTTTAGTTTGTGAATGATAACCTACTGTTAATGCATATTGATCGGAATATGTTATAGTGAATATAAAAGAAGGGAAAAGGTCAGCACTAATCCGATAGTAAGCTTGTTTTCCCGAGTATGTGTATCATGATTCATAAGCACGAAATGGCAATATTAATATGTTTGTCTTTGGGGAAAAGGCAAGGAGTCAATCGACAAAAAGCTTTTTAAAAGAAGCAAGATGTACATTTTGTAATGCACTTTCATATGAGATATTTCATCATTTGTGTACGTCATGCTACTGAAAAAATTAGAGTTCAAACTTGAATATTTTGTCTCTCAATAGTTAACTGTAAACCGAAAAGAAGTTGATCCAAGTTTCTATTTTTATATTTTAGCATTTCTTTTCTATTGTATTTACTAAATAAATTTTTTTGTCAAAAGAATGTATAGTATTTCTTGTATATAAACAGATTAGTTTGCCTTCCGCTTGATGTTCCTCGACAGCTTTTAATTAAAAATTCTTCTGGTAAATTTGATCTTCGATATATGTAAATGGATTCATGCATTTTATTTATTGCACATTATTTTTGCCAAATTTTGATAATATACATAGATATTCAAACACTTTCAGTACACATTAATTGAAGAAGAATCATTAACAAAAATGAAAAGAACAATCAATTTTCTATTGAAATCAATAGATTTTCTTCTCTAATATCATTCGAATTAATCCGAATATTTATTTTCGACACGATGAACTGATGGCAAGTCGTATCTCAATTTCGTATAGAAAGCTTGAGAAAACTTTCGTTCTATATCGTCTGATAGAGAAAAGAATGCTCTATTTTTCTATCTCATCTTTTTTATAATTATTCTTTATAAAATGTAGAGTTTCTCATGCTGTATCTTGTGATATACTTTATTCTTTAATAAAATTTTTTACGGGATGATAAAATGAAACGCAAAAGTATCGACCTATGAGTTGATGTATGATCACATAGCGTAGAAAAAGAGAACATTTTTTTCTCTATTAGTCGGTACAGAGAAAAAGTTTCGTCAAATCTTCTATACGAAATTGAGATATGATTGCCACTATTTTTGAAGATCTTCAAGGATATTTCTTCGAACTACACATAAGTCTTTCATCTATACGTCATTCTGTCAGTCAATATGTATGTGTACAATTCTAATAAAGATCGATTAACTAACATAAATAATTCGTCTATCACTTATTTGATCATTACACTCACTACCCACTGCTACTCAAAATTTTTCATACTTTTGTTTTAGAAAATGGTCTGAATTTTGCTTAGAATTCAATAGTTAACGCCATCTATTTGAAAATATATTAAATTTCTATTTTTTCCTTTAATATTTATATAAACTTTTTCACTTTCTTCAAATGTAATATTATATTTCAATTTTTATTTTTATTCAAAATCATAATGAAGGTATTGACTATTTTTCAATGGTTTATTTTCTACCCATTCATCTTTCCATATTTTATAATTGCATGAATACATTTCCTATACATACACGAAAAGCAAAAAATTTTTGTATTAAACTTATTCATTTGTTTGTTTTCTATCGAAAAAACTAGATAATTAATTCCAGTATATTGGCATTAATATTTTTGTAATTTATACAAGTAATGCCACCTAAAAAAAGACATGTAAATCGTTCAGGAATTTATTATTTGGCTGATGAACATCGAAAACTTTATCCAGCTTATTCTCGAATGTCTATTCATGATTTAATATTACTTTTATTACCTCGTTGGCGTTCAATGACACTTGTAGAAAGAAAACCTTATGAAGAGTATGTTTGAAAAACAAAATTCAAATAAATAAAAGTTTTTTTTTTATTAGTTTAGCTAAACAATATAAACGTGCACGTATGTTAAATAATGAAAATGTTATAACACCTGTTATACCATCAAATGAAGAAGTTTTATTTATTGAAAAAAATAGTAATGAAAATAAATTTTTGGATTCATATTTTTCTGATGATCTTATTGATATATTTAAACGAGATTTATTTTTTGTAACATTTCAAATTTTTTGTCGAACTGATGATGAAGATGGTGGAGATTATTATCCAGCTGAAATAGCTATTATGAAATATTCATTTTTTGAAAGTATTAAACAAGAATATTTTACAATATTTAAACCAGAAAAATTTCCTGTTGGTTATACCGGTACAGCAATTGATTTATCTCGTGAAACACATCAAATTCCACCATTTGATTTTATTGGTGCTAATGGAGATTATGCACGAATATGGCAAGAAGTTAAACGAGTAATTGGCGGTTAGTAGCAATACATATTAACAGTATTTTTATGGCCTTTTGTATGTTTTTGCGATAAGAAATCTGTTCTGATGCATATGGGTAGTATTTCGTAGGACATGACTTAGTGTATGCTCTCAAAGATATATTTTCTTTTTCAAATTATGAATATGTACTTTTATGATAAGAACCTGTCAAGATTCCTCGAAGAAAGTGCATAAATAGAGTGAAATTTTATTCGATATATTTTCATTTCAGAAAGATTTATTCATGTTGGGCTTCAGTTCTGAACTTAGATATTAATATGTACAAAAAAGCAAAAAAATTTCAATAAATTGCACAAAATTATTTTAAAAAGTAAATTCTCAGAGGAAATCTTCTATAATGTGCCCAACGACTTTAACTTACATTTGAGTTTTGATCTCAAACTTTGCTCATATAAAAATGTCAGCTAGACTAGTTTCTATAAAATATATAAATTCGATTTTTATCATCTACCGAGAGCTCATATCGATTCGTTTATTTTTTTGTTTCAATAGATCTCTTATTTATTTTTTCTTGTATTAGATTCAGTTGTTGATTCATCTACAAAAGAACCAATAGTAGTATTTTGTAATGTATTTGAACGTGATCAAACAACTTATCTTCTTAATTGGCTTGTATCTAAAGGCAATAATGATAAAAAATCATCATCAAAACCTGTATTTCGTGTTTGTTCATTTGAAGCATTAGTAACTGCAATACTTCGTCGTCTTGATATTGGTGATTTTGCTCATCAAAGTGTACGAGAACAATTACGTCGACCTGTTTATACATTACAAGTTAAAGAACGTTGTGTTTATCATGATTCATTAGCTATACAATATTGTTGTCGTGCTATTAATCATGGTTTTAGTCTTTTTCTTGATGGATTTATTCGACAACGTTTTGTTCAATTATTACCTGAATATATTCATGATGAAACAGCAAAGAAAAATTTAATAAAAATCTCATCAAAAAATAATTTAATATATGAAACAAAATCAATAAGTAATGATTCAACATCATCTATTATTGATTCAATTAGTTCAACATATATTGAAAAACATAAAGGTTTACGTCGTTTAACACAACCAAAAAAGATTGAAGAAGAAAAAACAGTAAAAAAAAGAAATTATTTATTTTATTTTCTATTTTATAAAATTTGCTTTTTCTTTTAGTCAAATGAATTAAATACAAGTAAATTACGAACAATAGGTTCAAATGTGTTTATTGATTCATCACCATCAACAACAACAAATAATACTTCTTCATCAACAATTCAAAAAATAAATACTTTATCAATTACAAATAGAGTAATTAGTTTTATTTACTTTAAATAGTTATAGATAATATTCTAAAATCTATAGTAATAATATAAAAATTGTTTTCTTTCGATATTCGTACAATATATTTAATACGAATGTCGACAGAAAATTTAAATATCGTTTCTGAAAGATCAGATTTCGGACTATCTTCCCATACATTTATCTCAATTTCGACTTTTTTGAGGGAGGAAGGAATCATAATGCAAAGCATCATTATCAATCAGCAACCGTGTAGAGTCTATTATTTCCTCATTACATTTCAGTCATTAACTATTATTAAAGAACAAATCTTTTTTTCTTCTTCTCTAGACATCAAAAACGTTAAAACCACGTGCATTATCTCCAATTGAAATCGATTGTCGTTGGTCAATACCTTCATTATATAATAATAATAGTGATGATGAAGATCAATATATAATGACAGGTCGTGGTTTAAAAAAAGTAACAAAACAATCATCTACAATAAATAGTAATAATTCTAGTAATTTTATTTTTGTTAATGGTATTGGTCGTGGTCGTCATCATAATCTCATACCTCCTCCAATATCAGGTTTTCCAATCTGATGCAATAATATAATAAGTAAACGTTCATAAAGTTCTTTCATTTATATTAAAGAATTCTCATGTGAAAAATCATTTTTTGAAATTTTTTTCAACCGTTAGTATATTTTTTTTGTTTTTGTTTTGTATGTGTGCATGTTTGTTATAAATTGTTTTGTGTAG